>MCJB01052053.1:180998-214930 GCA_002018475.1 Nicotiana obtusifolia | reverse complement strand
CAACCCGGTATTAACACGGTTACCGGGGGTATTTTATACTACGATCCTAACAAAGATCGTGAAGAACTAGCAAAAATGGTAACAATTATAGTTTATATATATACATATACATATTATATATATACAATATATACAAAATATACATACAATATATATAAACTATATATATATATATATACATATATATATATATATATAGTTTATATATATACATATGCATATTATATATATACAATATATACAAAATATACATACAATATATATAAAATATATATACAATATATATATATATATATGTGTATATATATATATATGTATATATATACATTATATACAACACTTATATAAAGCAATATATATATATTTCTAATACATATATATAGAGTTTATATGTATAATATATACAACATATATATCCAAGACTAATATACTAGTGTTATATTTATATATGTCTAATTGCAATATATTATTATATGCATATATAGTTTACAAAAAAATCCCGTTGATTTAAAAAAAAAAAATTTCGGCCCATTAGGCCCGTTGGGCCGCGGGCCCCGGCCCATTTGCCAGGGACCGTGTGGGCTTAGGCCCGTAGCGGGCTGGTCCCCTAGCCCAGGACCGCTAGGCCCGTGCCCGCCAGGCCCAGGCCCGCCAGGCCCATTAGGCCCAAGCCCGGAACGGGCCACACCCTTACTCTGCGATGTGCAGCACCATCAAGGTACATCTTCCATAGAGGTTGTACTTCAACGACCATTGTGTCTTCATCAGGTAGTTCATCAGTTAGTTCCTAGACATTAGGCATCTGATGATCTACCAAGAAGTCTGCCAACAATTATCCTTTACAGCCTTTTGAGGGACGCACACAATCTCGAATTGTTGAAATTGGAGGTACCATCTCGCTAGTCGATCACTAAGAACAGGTTTTGACATCACGAACTTGATGGGATTTGCTTTAGAAACAAGACGAACAACATGGGCTTGAAAGTAGTGCTTCAACTTTTCAATTGAGAAGACAAGCGCCAAACATAACTCTTTGATTGGTGAATAATTTAGCTCATTTGGTGTCATCATCCTGCTCAAGTAGTAAAGAGAGTTTTCTTTTCCCTCACTATTTTCTTGGGCCAATAGTTCTCCAACAAACCATTCTTGTGCCGAAGTATATAGTATCAACGGCTTTCCAGGTATAGGGGCTTCAAATACTGGAGGCTTCATCAAGTAAGCTTTAATACTTTCAAAGGCATTAGTACAAGCTTGGTCCCAAAGGAACGCCTTTCTTCATGAGGCGACAAAATGGTTGGCACCTCTCAGCTAGGTTTGAGATGAATCTCCTAAGGTATGCTAGCTTTCCTTGCAGACTTTTTAGTTCATGAATATCCGGAGGCTCAGTCATTTTCAAAATTGCATCTACTTTTGCTTGATCAATTTCGATCCCTCGATGCCGGACGATGAAACCAAGGAACTTTCCCGAAGTAACTCCAAAGGCACATTTCAATTGATTCATCCTATGTCGGTACCTCCGGAGCAACTCAAACACCATTCTCAAGTCTTTCAAGTGGTTGCTCTTCTTTGTTGATTTTACCACTAAGTCTTCAACATAACATGCGACATTCTTGTGGAGAAGGTCATTAAAGATATTTCGCATAGCTCTTTGGTAAGTAGCACTAGCATTCTTCAAGCCAAAAGGCATTACCTTGTAGCAATAAATACCCTTTGGGGTACGAAATGTAGTAAGCTCTTCATCTTTTGGCGTCATGCGAATTTGGTTATAGCCCGAAGAACCATCCATGAATGATATTGCCTCGTACCTAGTGGTAGCATCAATCATAACCTCTAGAATAGGAAGCGGAAATTCATCCTTAGGGCATGCATTGTTGAGATCCCTAAAGTTGATACACACTCGAATTTGGCCGTTCTTCTTCCTTACAGATACAATACTTGAAACCCATGTTTTGTATTTAACTTCACGAATAAAGCCAGCTTCAATGAGTTTGTTAACTTCGGTTTCAAGTAGGGGAACCAAGTCCGGCCTAAAGTGCCTTTGACCTTGCTTAACAGGACGAGCGCCATTCTTGATGATAAGGTGACGGACTGCTACTTTAGGGTCCAAGACAGACATCTCTTTATAACTCCAAGAAAAAACATCCTTGAACTCCTTGGATAACTCGATATAAGTGCTTTCTTCATCGATTGCTAATAAATCAGTTAGGTAGGTGGGCCTTGGTTCTTCATCTGTGCCAAGGTTAACTTCTTTTAAGGGATCAACCGTTGTCTTCACCCCTTCTTCAGGTTCCAGGGGAGCATCTTTCGCATCCTCATCTTCTTGAGGATCTCCATCATTGAAAGATATGTGATAAGACTAAGAAATATCCTCTAGTTTCTCGTCAGCCTTCGTTGGAAATGAATCATACTGCTCGCCTTCTACAGTGACATGATATGAAGAGCCTATATGGCCCATTTACGGAAAGATACTCATTACGGCTCAGATATCGGAGAGATTACTCTCAAGGTGGCCCGAATATCTGGGAGATTACTCTCAGGATGTGAAGGGATGGATACCCATCCCCATCCGAAAACCAGAGGCCATTTCATCCACTTAGACCTTTGTGCCCATTCCAATATTCTTGATTTGGACTTTGATAATTTTTTTTATTTTTTTTCAGCCCAAAGAGATGGTAAATTTCAGAGACTATACCTCTCCTTCCTCCAAACTTAGATATCTGATAGTCGAGATTGAAGATGGCACAGGACTAACCAAACTTTTGATTCACACCCCACAAGCTGGCAGGTATGCAGCCTCATGGCCTTCTTTGAGGAACCCGCTTCATGTAGAAAATTGGACTTTGGAGCACAAGTCTACTTCTAATCCATTGTCCAAGATGTGGTCTCTCCAAGCTCCAATTCATAATCATTGTTAGCACCTTTCCGAATTTAAGGCGTCACATAATTCAAGGAGAAATACGTTGGGGAGACATGGTAATAATCAAGGGCGAGTATCGTTATATTCCAGGATATTGGGAATGGGCTAAAGATGTACTTGGTGGAAGCCAACAAACCTTGATTACAACCAAGATTTATGATGCTGTCTATGCCTTGCCTTTTCACTTATGATCGAAACTCGAACAATTTTGTAAGCATTTTGTGAGGCTTGGTGCCCCAAGACGAATACACTTCTTACATCAGCTGAGGAGCTATCTTTTTCTCTTTGGCACTTACATATTCTTGGAGGTTTGCCCATTGCAGGTTTTCCTTGCGAAGAAGTGGTACCTGAGACAAAGGAACTCACATGTTTAGACGAAAAATAGATGAGATTTATTTCTCGATCTTGCGAGTATTTATTTGCTACCTTCCATCATCTTAAGGAAGGTACCGGTGTTACCAAAAGGTCTTCTTGAGCAAGTGGACAAATTTTTGGTATAAGAAAGTTTTAATATATAAATCATCCCCACTACGAAAGGAAAAGAAATCCGCACGTCTAAAGTCGACACATAATCGTAACGGAGTTATTCCCGAGATAACTAAGTGGTCGAGTGATCAAGAAGCTATATTTAAGCTTAGGGTGAGGTCTGACAAGAAAGATGAAACATATCTAGCAGCCTTCTCGTCATGTTGGCTATGTGCTTTTGTGTTTCCCTAAAAGGCAGAGAACTTCATTCGTCCCGAGACTTTTAAGACGACAAGCATGATGGCAAGCGGGCGAAAGATTAGCCTTGCGATCTCAATTTTGGTGAGTATTTATCATGGTTTGAATAAGATTTCATGTTCTACCCAACTTGATCAGGTCAAAGTTTGTTTTCCCATCCATTATATTTACGGTTGGCTTGTACATTACCTCAAAACCCATTACCTAGTTGCTAAGGGTCCATCTGTCCCTTTGATGGTGGCATACTCAAGAGAGGGCGCCACGAGGTACTTTGACAAGAAAGATGCAAGAAAACACATCCACGATGGAGAGAATATAGTTTGGACACCAACAATGTTAACTAATTATCATCCTTATTATTATGTGGATAACGAGGCCCCTCAAGAGTTGGAGTCAAATTACTTCATGAGCTTACGTTTTAATTATCTTCCTTTGAGGTATGATAGCTCATTCATTATTGAGCCATATAGTCCGCATCGGTTTGGTCGCTAGTTTTGGTTTTACCAAAACATCTCCAGTTTTTTGGAGAATGATATCCGTAGCTCCTCTCTAGATGAAGGACTCAAAATTTGGAGAATTTGCACAATGTGTCTATGTCACGTGTGGCTTTTCCCGCAATAGGAGATCCAGTGGAGAAGGTTTTCTCCACCAATTATATGTCTTGGTGGGAGAAAGCACATCAGAAGTTTCTTGAGGATGATTTGAAAGCTCTGGTAGATAGGATAACACCAAGAAATAAGCTTCTTGCACGACATATGGCCCATCCCATTTTGACGTGAACTTCCCTATAGGTTTATGAGAAGTAATAATGGGTCTTCGTATGGCAAGGACTTGATCTCCTACTTGGAAGGATCTTGGGCGAACTCTTTTATTGAAGACGCGAGACAATCGAGCTTGATAACATTCAAGACTCTGTTGAGCTTCCAACATCTTTTCATCAAGAGCCTCCAACTCTGCTAATCGAAGTTGAGCATTCTTTTCATTATTTATCCCTTCTTGAATAGCTAATCATAATGAATGTATTTGACGCTCGAGAGGCAAGACGACTTCGACTCCATAAACGAATGAAGAAGGGGTCGCTTGTGTTGGTGTGCGGTGAATTGTTCTGCATGCCCACAGAGCTTCTTCCTGTGAGCACGTGATTTTTACCGTACCCGAAATACCTTTATAAAAATCATTAAATAATTTTTAATTAATTATTAGTCATTTTAGGATTTTATTAGATTCTTAATTACTCAATTGTTAATTAATTAATTCATGAAAAATACTCAAAAATATCATGCATTGCATTTAGGATTTATTTTTACATTTTAGGATTAAGTTAGTAATTGTTGATTTCATAAAATTGAAAAAAAATCATAAAAATAGTGCATTTTTACATTTTCTAGTTTTAATGTTTTTTTTTTTTTTTTTAATGCAGTAGAGCTGATTTTCATAAATATAATAATAGAAAGTACAATGATGGAGGGGGGCATCGACCTGACCTCCATATAGGGAAGGTGTACATCCTTGATCACCCACATTTGGTGACCAACTGTACCTAGATAGCTAAGGTGAGTTAACCTATAGTGATGTAATAGCTGTGGATCTTATAACATGGATTGACAGTCATATATACAAAAACGATGAATAGTGTCTTTAGGTCAACTATACAAAAATACAAGTATTCGTAATTCTACTGGGTGAGTGTTCCTTCTCATACAAGGAAGGACACCACTGCAGCAATGGTTGCTTGTTGTTAATGTTGACCAGGTTGTTACTACTGTGTATGATGTTTCTGCTGCTGTGCTTGTTCTCCACTTCTTTGATTGCCCTGTTGCTATTGATATCAGTTCTTCTGTTCATGTCTTCATTGAGGTACCTGCAGATTGATGTTGCTGATCTGCAATACTCCTGCACACTTAACAAAAGGGGTTATGGAGGTAAAGGGGTAAAGGGGCAAAGGAGCTGCTGCAATTGGGAAACTTGCAGTATTTGCTTTGTTGGGTTCTGAGCTCCTCAAAGATACTTGCGACAATTTAAGCATTAGCGGAGTCATGATTGTTAGATATCAAGTGTAATGGCCACCTAATTTGCTTAGATTTCCTGTGCCTAAAGGCTGGAAACCCTTGAAGATCAAGACATAGCTGTCCCCTTAATTGAACAGGTAAGTCATGTTCGTCATTGTAGTGATTGGTAGTGTTCAGCTCATGACTCAATTTGGCAATTGTGTCGGCTGGACAATTTGCCTCCCTCAAAATATGTGTACATTTGAAGTCCTGGCAGTGTTGAATCAGTTTGATTGTATCAGCTATAATCATACTGATGGTCCAGGGTGGGTTCGAGCTGCCAGTTAACCACTCTACCAACAATTGTGAATCACTTTCCAGATGGATTTTTGTATGCCCATTTCCAATGCACCAGTGCATACCAATATAAGCTGCCTCAGCTTCTGCTTGATTATTGGTAGCTTCTCCTAGTGGGCTTGCAATTGCATGGAGAAGGTGTCCATGATGGTTCCTCTCCTAGTGGGCTTGCAATATAGCATTAGGGTAATTTTTATAAATAGTTAATTTAGTTTAATGTCATATTTTAAATAAATTAAGATTTTAGTCAATAAGTAATCTAGTTGTTAAAATTAAAAAGAGAGTTTAAAATAAATAATTAAGGAGTATAATTAAAAAGAGGGAAAATCGGATTGGGCTAGAATTAAACCAGCCCAAATCATTTTTTAAGACCAGATCGCCCAAGCCCAATCTTTTAAAATCAGATGGCATCTGGACCGTTGATCTCGTTAACTAAACCCTACCCCCCTTTTTCTCACTTCCGCCCAAATGACCCCTTACCCTTCAAACCCTAGCCGCCGGCCTCTCAACCACACGACCATGGCTTCCACCACCATTTCCGGCCAAAATCGACCCAAATCCCACACAAAATCACCGCCCATCACTTTCCCCCACTTCAATCAACCCTTTGTCCATAAAAAAACCCCAAAATTCGAGATACCCGTACAACCTAAGAGTTAAAATCAAGATCGAATTTTTTGAACAAAATAAGTTTTAGCCGTGTGTTCTTGACAAGAACACACGGTTTAAACTTTATTTTAATCATAAAAATCATCAAGGATAAGAAGATAGTTCGAGGTAATCTCCTTACTCATTTCCGTTTCATTTTAGGTATTTTTTTTTAGTTTTTCATCTCCTACCTCCTTCTCTTCTCTTTTCTTTTTTCCTTTCAATTTTTCCGACTTTGTTAGGTGTTTGCACAAATAGCCAGATTTCGGTTAATGGGGTTAATCCGTAAATTAAGGTAAAAAGGGGTCAAATCACTAAGTGGCTATTGTTTTAAAAGGTTACAGACAAATGTTAGAAAACTCTAGAAGGGGTTAATTAGAAATAAAAGAGACTTAAAAGGGGAAAGGGTAATTTCAAAAGATCTCAACAGATTTCTGTTGGGATTTTGTTAAAAGAAATCTGTCAGGTATCGTGGGAGTGGGGGGATCGTTGAAAAGATTTGTTTTTTTTCTTTAGCTAACAGAAAAATGGAAAAAAGAAAAGGAAAAGGGGTCTGCTTTGTTTTGTTATAAATAACAGTCTAGGTCTGAAAAACAGAAGAAGAAAAAAGGGGAGAGGTCATTTAACAGTGAGGCAGAGGTCTAGGTCTGGAAAAACAATTAAGAGGAGAAAAAGGAGAAAAATACAGTGATACTTAGGAAGATAGTAGAGTCTGAATAAAAGCAAAAAGTTCAACACATCTTTGGTCTAAAATTCGACATTTGATTCTTTTTGGAAGTAGAACAAAGTTGGGGGTTGCTGCTGCTGTGCTCGTTTGCCACTGTGTCGACGAGGTCGCTCAATTGTCCAACTAGCGTCGGTACTCCCTGGAACTTTTGTAATTCCCGTTAAAGTATGAGTTGAATGAATCGTTTAATATTCATTGTTTCAATCTTGCATATTTGATGTTTTGTTCACTTTATCTAATGTTTCCTTCATGATCGATCGATTGCTTTGTGTTGATAAGTGATTGCTGGTACATACATATGTCTCTTTTAAGGGACTGTTTTCTACAGTTTGTTCATACTATTGCCTGTGACTGCTGATTAATTCCTTCTTATTTAAAGAACTGCTGTCGCGCATGTTTCATCCAATGAGTTCTCTTCCTAGCTTTATTCTTTTAGTTCACTCAATCGATAATCATCTTAAATGAATTTTAAAGTGACTGGAATTCTGTTTTGATTCTGTTATTGTCCGTTGGTTGATTGCTCGTAGCCATTAGCTTGCTGTTCTTAGCTCTATTGTTGTCCGTGACCAGTAATGTTGAACTATTTAGTTTAACACTGTTGATTGTTGTTCATGTTCTCTAAGTATATCATCAGGACAGTTGACTAGAGCTAACGGCAATGAGCCTCTGCTATTCTGATCAATTCTCTTAGTGATGGTAAGATTTGACGGAGTTTAAGACAATCTCGAAAAATTTTAGGCACGAAAACGTTGAAATTATTATGACGTTTAGTACCAGTTGCTTTTTTTTTTTTGATATTAACACTGATGCTCCGACAGTCCCTATGGCGTGCATTCATATTACTTTGGTGTTATTTGGTTAAATTCATGTCGAATTGATATTTAATAGAGGCGATAGTACATGATCCTAGTTGGTTCGAAATATTTATGTTATAAAAATGGAGTTAGGATTACAATGTATATGAATTATTAACTGGTGGTGTTCATTTCAGGAAATATGCATGTTGTTCCAATAATTCTGGCAAGTGCGATTTTAATGGCTATAGTATGAATGGATTATAAATTTTATCTCTATTCTCTGTATTGCTTTGGGATTGGATATGTCAAATAATCTGCACCTCTATTACGTCATCTTTCACAAACAATGTATTTTTTATTTAGTTGTAATCCATTGATGGTATTATGCTGAATACCTATTGATAGTTTGGATTTGGGCCTAATTGGTAATAGGTTATAAGGTTGTTTTCTTTTTTTTGAAATTAGCTAACTAGTCTATACGTTGGGCTTAAGTTACTGCTGGAAATAAATGGGTTAATCCAATGACCCAAATATTCGATACCATGTAGTGTTAACAAATTTCGCTCAAAGTAGCAAAGGTGTGCCATATAGTTACAAATAATCATTGATGGTCCTTTTAATTAATTAAATATAAGATTAGGATAAGTAAGCTTTTAACGTTTTAAACTTAGGAAGTTTAGTTTAAACGCAATTAATTACGTTGCCACTATGGGTACGGTTCCCGTGACATAGTGACAATGCTAACCTCGGGGGTACCTTTTAGGTGACCCGATTTCAATAATTTCCACTAATAAATAATTTTAATTCGAGGTGTGTCATACCAAATGAAATTACAAACATATGGCCCTCATTAATTAAACACATAGAAAAACCGAGGTGACAGCGAACTCCATGGCCCTCGACAAACTAAAAACGCGTAATTTGCTTTGGAGTGCGTTAATCTATTAGTTTAAATTCCTAAACTCGGGTGTGCATTTATGTGACCCAAATTCTAAATCCCAATGTTAAAAAAAAATGTTACAAGTCGCAGGTGCATTTATGTGACGTGATTTGTGACATATTTTGATTGACATTGCAATTCTTGATAAACTTAAAAGCGAAAAAGTAAAATGAGGCTAAAAGCATTATAGATTAATAACAGGTATAAAAATCAAATAATGAGCCGATTATGACAATGAAGCGACCGTGCTAAAACCACGGAACCCGAGGGTGCCTAACACCTTCCCGCGGGTTAATAGAATTCCTTACTTAGAATTTCTGGTTCGCAGCTTCTTTATGAAAGTCGAACTTTTCCTCGATTTGGGATAAAACCGATGACTTGGAACACCAATTTAAAGTTTCCAAGTGGCGACTCTGAAAATAATTTAATAATCCCATTTCGATCAATGTCACTTTAATTGGAAAAACTCTTTTTATATATTCCTCTCCGGGAGTGTACGAAAAGAGGTGATAGACAGCTCTGGCGACTCTGCTGGGGATTCAAATCCAGAATCTCTGGTTCAGGGTTTAAGAATTCGAGCTTAAGATGATTGTTATTTTTGGCTTTTATTTGAGTTTTATTATCTGTTATGCCTAATGTGCTAAATGCCGCTTTTACCTTTCTCTTCTTATCTTCTTCTTATCTTCGGGGAGATGCACGCTGGCCGTGACTCCCATTCTGTTAGTGTCACACCATGAATAAGAAAGAGGCCGGATAAGTTACAAAGCCGGGTGGCCTTTTGGTGCCCTGTACGTAGCCCCCTCCTCGGCTTGAGTTGTCCGCTCGGGTTCACCAGTCTAGACCAGTACCCAGGTTTCAGCTTAGAATAACGTGACCTCATGCCGGATCCCTAGTAGGAACGTTTATTTGCATCATGTGCATTTGACTTAGGGGACTCAACACAGGGATTGGGTCCGTCCAGGACAGGTAACCCCGAAATCAAAAGACCATCCTGATGCATAATTTACGTGCTACCTGCGCATTATTTCACATCGATTTGTGTGTTGACCGGCTATTAGAATAAAATCAGAAAATTGAAAAATGAAAAATGATGAAAGGTGAGGTATGAGCAAATTGAGGGTTGCTTATGCGTTTTTCAAAAAAAAACTGGTGTTCAAAATAAGGTGAAATGCTGCCGAATTTTTTTTTGAAAAAAAGATATAGAAAATGAAAATTCTGATGTCAAAATCAGGGGAAAAAAATCGAAAAGAATTTTTGGAAAAAATCGAAGTCCAAAATATTTTTTCTTTTTAAAATGAAAAAAAAGAAGAATTTTTTTTTTCTAAATATTCACTTTCTTACTTTTGAAAGCTCAAAAATATTCTTCTTTTTGTAAATGAACAAAATTCAAAAATATTTTCTTACTTTTTCTGAGTGTTCTTTTCTTGCTTTTATAAAATAAAAGTTCAAAAAAAAGAGTTCAAAAAAATATATTTTGCTCAAAAAATATTTTCTTTCCTGATTTTTGATAATAAAGTCTTAGGAATTCAGGGTATTGAAAAATTTCCTCTCTTCCTTGAAAAGATAAAACAAAATTCAAAAATATTTCTCTTTTACTTTTGAAAATTCCAAAGTAGTCGTTCTTTTATAATAAAAAAAAATTCAAAAAATCCAGGGGTGCCCCTTTCTTCTTTTAAGTATTTTATTTCAGGAAATTTCAAAAATAAAAGTTGTTAGGTAATATCGTTTTGCATAAATCGCCCAAATGTCTCCAAAAGAACGGCGGAAGGCTGTTTTTGCAAAAACGACCACTTATTTTAATTTTTGGCCACCAAGCAAGTACAGCTCTAAAATCTTCCCCTTTGAAGTGCTGAAGGGCCGTATTGGCGAAAATAGCCGTGTTATTTAAAATTTGCAAAATGACGCCTTTTTGTAAATAGTAAAAAAATAATAATTAATTAATAAAGACAAAACCAGAAATTGATCAACGAAAAAGAGCAAGAGCAGGATAGGAAGAAAAGAGTGAAAATCAGAAAATCGAAAAAAAGGGAACTTTTTAAGCAAGGTAGGCAAAGCCGGGATGAAACATGCAACCGGGTGAAACATGTAGGAATACATTTAACTGCTTAGGTGCATCACACCTCAATGTGCGATTACCTATCTGTTATTTGTTCAATCTAACCAGTTTGCTTTTTGAGTAGGTTTTTCAAATAAGTGGTTAGTTTGTGGACACCCTGGCAAGCCATACTTATTATACTTGATTAAAACGCCGAACAACCATGGCCAACAAAGAAATAGATACTGGAATGGTAGACCCACCAAGAGAGACCGCGGAGTCAGAATCGGAACTACAGGAGGAGGTTAGGAGACTGAAACACCAAATGGCGGAGATGTACCAAGCCTCGATGAAAGGGCACCCACCACCCTCATTCCCAACTAACTATACAGAAAACCTTGCTTCCATCCCACCACTCTCTCAATCACAAATGGCCCATGACATTGATCTCTTACCGCAACATGTGCCGGACTTTACTCCTTACCACAATTTCCCTGGCCCGTCGGCTCAAGCTTTCCATGCTCCACCAGCTAAAACAACCTCATACTCGGCCCCGCCAGCTGCTCCTATTTATGTACCCCCTCCACAAGCTACACTCCACTGATCTTCCAGTGAACCGGTATTTCCGGCCCCGGATACCGATTACCATACACCGGAGCCCACCTTTAAAATCCCAGATCCCTACTCTTACAACCACCACTTTGAGTAGCATGTTGAAACCGATAAGCAACCTAAGAGTGCAGAACAGGAAGAATGTCTAGAAAGCTGCAAAGTCTGGAGCAATCCTTGAGGAATATGCAAGGATTAGGGAATCAAGTAAGTGTGTCTTACAAAGATTTGTGCCTATTTCCTAATGTGCAATTGCCCGCTGGATTCAAAATGCCCAAGTTTGACTTATATGACGGACATGGGGACCCTGTTGCTCACCTGAGAGGCTATTGCAGTAAGATGAGAGGCGCCGGTGGGAAAGATGAATTGTTGATGGCTTATTTTAGTCAGAGTTTGAGTGGAGCTGCTTTTGAGTGGTACACCCGTCAAGACGGTAGCAAGTGGTATACCTGGGATGATATGGCTCAGGCTTTTGCCCGAAACTTTCAGTACAATATAGACATTGTTCCAGACCGCCTATCTCTGACCAAGGTGGAAAAGAAAATCAGTGAAAGCTTCAGAGAATATGGTTTCCGTTGGAGGGAGCAAGCTGCGCAAGTCAATCCTCTGATGGAAGAAGATGAGATGGTCAAATACTTTCTGCAAGCCTTGGAGCCTACTTACTATGACCATTTGATCTCAGCCATTGGTAAGTCTTTCAACAATGTAGTAAAAATGGGAGAGATGGTAGAAGAGGGGCTCAAATCCAGCAAGATCATGAGTTATTCCGCTATAAAAGCAACCACTCAAGCAATCCAGAGTGGTACAGGAAGTTTGTTAGCAAAGAAGAAGAAGGAAGATGTTTCCATGTTTGTCTCCGGGTCATGGCAGGGCCAGAGGGATTCCTTTCAGAGGTACACCTATCCTCGACCGTGACCTCAAACCTACACCCAAGCTTCATATAACACACCTCAACATTACTTTTTCCCGCAAAACCCCCAAGATTTATCCCAACCCCCCCAATATTTCGTTCACCATACCCAGTCATACACTCAATCCCCTCCTTATCCACAATGGCGTGCCCCTGTCCCACAGAATATCTGTCCGGCTCCACAAAATGCCTACCCATCTCCACAACCTTACCAAAATCCCGATGGTCCACAGTTTCGACCAAGAACAGGGTACAGGAGAGAAAAGCAACAACGGAAACAATCTTTTACCCCGCTTGGAGAATCCTATGCTAGCCTATTCCAAAGGTTAAGGCAATTGGATGTCTTGAAGCCAATTGAAGCAAAAATGCCAAATCCTCCTCCAAAGAACCTGGACTACTCTCTAAGATGTGCCTACTGTTCTGATGCTCCCGGCCATGATATTGAGAAATGTTGGCATTTGAAGCGAGCAATTCAAGAACTTATTGACACAAACCAAATTGTAGTCCAAAGCCCCGACACGCCAAACATCAACCAGAACCCTCTGCCTGCCCATGAAGAGGCACATATGATTGGAATAGTTTGCAAGGACGGGGAGCCAGGAAGTCTTATGAGTCTGTCACGATGATTCTGGCCGATGAAAACAATTTGGTTAAGGGCCCAGAGATGATCAAGGGGTTCCGAAGTCTTTCCGGAGAGATCAATGTGGTAAAGGCTGGTGAAGGCTCTAGCAGAGCAGATGTGCAATTTGTCGGCCCAAACGTGAAGCTTAGCAATTGGGAAGTTACTCCTCTCCCCACCAGGAAGGAGTCTTGGTAGTTTGCTTTATTTCCTTTCTTGTTCCAGGGTTGTAATCCGGATCTTTCTTTAGCTTTGTTTATTGTGATGTTCAAACTCTTCTTTTCAATGAAGTGCAATCTCCCGTTTATTTTGTTCTTTTGTACAGTTCTTTTTATGCTGGTTGCAGTGACATGACATGCCTGAGGAAATTTCAGCCAAGTCTTAAAAGTCAATTTAATTCTGAAATAACAACAAGAAGTAGAATATGACGAGGAAATAGAATATGATGAAGAAGCAGCATTTGAGCAAATCAATAAAGGGATAAAATAATTTGAAGGGAAACCGAAACCTAGTTTGAGGGGGACTGAAGTAATCAATTTAGGAGGCCAGGATGATGTTAGGAAACCAAGATAAGGGTGCATATAGGACTACAAGTGAAGAAGGAAATAATCAAAATATCGCTTTTGTACCAAGATGTCTTTGCTTGGTCATATGACGAAATGCCAGGTTTGAGCACTGATCTGGCAATTCATAAATTGCCAACTAATCCAGCCTACAACAAAAGGTACGCCCTCGGAAAGTTGAGATGGGCCAAATGGTACTGAAACATATCCTCCCTCACCAAGTGGAAGTCAAAGGCAAATTTGCCCCGAATTGGCACGGACCATTCATTGTGACCAGAGTTTTGCCAAATGGTGCTTTGTACTTAACAGATATAGAAGGCAAATGTGTAGATACGGCTATCAATCCTGATGCCGTTAAGAAATATTATATATGATTTGTCGCTTATCTTCAATTGTACTCGGCATGTTCAAAGTTGAAATGAAGAAGGCATTTTGTTCAGCTATCCAAACATTTTTATCACTTGTTACCCTTTTGAGCTTTACTTATTTTTCGTTCAAATCCCTCTTTTGGAATCAATAAAAGAAATAAGAAAAATGATGGAAAGAAAAAAAGAGGAAAAGAAAATGAAAAGAGAAAAGAAAATGAAAAAGAAAAAAATGAAAAGAGAAAAGAAAAAGAGAAGAAGAAAAAAAAAAAGAAAAAGAAAAAGAAAAATGGAACAAAAACAAACAACTTTTCGGCTTGAACTACGTTTGACTTGATTCCTTTTAAGGATACGTAGGCAGCCTCACGGCTCGGTCTCACCAAAATAAAAATTTAAATTTTTCCCAGACCCAAAAGAACTGGGGCAGGAGTTTAGATTCATAAAAGATTTGATTCTAAAAGTTGTAATTTCAACCCCTATTTCATTTTTAATTACTTTGAGCCTTCATGACACCCTTTCTTCTAACCTTGTCCAAAAGCCCACATTACGGTCCAAAGAAAGACCTTCTGATTAGTCTTTGAGGATGCCGGGTCAAGTGAGATGGTGATATGGTTTGTGTCAGGAGCAACACCGTGTTCGGGATGCATAAAAGAAAGCTAAATGAGAGAGTCTTATTGGTGAAAACCCTCACGGGCACCATAAGGCGATAGTGAGATGAGAGAAATTAAAAATGAGAGAGTCTTATTGGTGAAAACCCTTACGGGCACCATAAGGCGATGGTGAGTTCAGAGATAAACAGCAAACGGAATGGGAGCAGTGAAAGAATGGTCTTTGAAGTTGGATTTATGCTATGAGTTGAATATGATTGGTCAGACGGATTAGGCTGATCAGTCCGAAATGCACGTCATGATCACTGGAGCTGGCCAATTCCTTCAGATAAGTCTTCCTAAATCTCCTCCACATAATCGTTTGTATTCACAATTTCCTTTTGTTTCCTTTTGTTCACAAAATCATTTACATTTTGTTCATTGAGTCTATCTTTGTAAGCTTCTTGTGAATTAGTCATGTTGAGTAAGCGGGAAAGTATTTCAAGCTTACTACCAACTTCTAAATTGCACAAAGCGGAATTTGGCCAAGCATATCGCAAGGGAAATAATCCAAAGGTCAGGCGATAAGGCAAGTTTTGGAGTTTGGAGAATACAAGAATGCAATAACGTTCAGATTAAAGTGTAATGCAATAGATGAGGGTAAGAGATTCGGGTTGTTCAGAGAAAATGCAAACCGACCCCAATCAGAGGTCAAACAACCCTGTGATCATTCAAGTCCCCAGCCAAGCCAAAACTAGAATACATTCCCCAACAGAAGCGAACCTCTAGCAAGGACGCCACAAACTAACCACCATGTTTCAAACTAATAAGGTTTTATTTGTTTGAAACAGAAGGCGTAAAAGTTGTCAATCCCCAAAAGCCAGGGCTCGGGCAGCGAAATTGCTATTCGAGAATTCCCCAAAAAAGAGCATGGCTCAGGTAAATTTAATTTTAGTTTTCAGGACCCTCCTGGATAATGGGATTTAATTTTTAGTTTTCAGGACCCTCCTGGATAATGGGATTTAATTTTAAATTTCTCAGGACCCTCCTGGATAATGAGATTCAAATTTAGTTTCAGGACCCTCCTGGATAATGGGATTTAATTTTAAGTTTCAGGACCCTCCTGGATAATGGTATTCAATTTTAGTTTCAGGACCCTCCTGGATAATGGGATTCAATTTTAGTTTCAGGACCCTCCTGGATAATGAGATTTAATTTTAAGTTTCAGGACCCTCCTGGATAATGGGATTTAGTTTTGAATTTCTCAAAATCCTCTTGAATAGTGAGACTTAGTTTCTCTACAAGTCTTAGAAGTCTTTTTAGGCAGTAAGTTTCAAATCCCCGCAGATATGCCTAAGCTCCAAAGTGGGGGCAGAAAGTTTGTTGTTTATTTTACTGTCGTGATAGCAGGCGTCCACCTGGATAACGAGGGAATACAATTCAAGTTTCACCAACAGGAGTCAAGTTAGGATTGGCAAAAGCTCGCGTCAAGAATGCGAATCAACAAGTTCGAGATGCACATGAAGATTCAAGATCAAGTTCCAAGAAGTTTGTAGATATTAGACGTAGTTAGTTTAACTTCTTATTTTTCATTTTTGGTGTAATAAGGAGCGCAGCAAACAGTAACAACAGCAGCAACGAAATCACAGCTTCCTGGTAGTCTCAGCTACCAAGAACTTCCAGAACTACACTGACCTGATTCCGTCATAGCCAAGGATATGTAGGCAACCCTTCAAGCAGGGTTCGGTCAAGCTCTTTTCAATTCGGGTAGGCAAAAATCCCACAGAATTGCTCATTTTATCTTTGCCCGAAAACTCTTTGTGCTTTCAAGCAAAGAGGGGCAGCTGTGAGCACGCGATTTTTACCGTACCCGAAATACCTTTATAAAAATCATTAAATAATTTTTAATTAATTATTAGTCATTTTAGGATTTTATTAGATTCTTAATTACTCAATTGTTAATTAATTAATTCATGAAAAATACTCAAAAATATCATGCATTGCATTTAGGATTTATTTTTACATTTTAGGATAAGTTAGTAATTGTTGATGTCATAAAATTGAAAAAAATCATAAAAATAGTGCATTTTTATATTTTTCTAGTTTTAATGTTTAATTCATAGAATATAGCATTAGGGTAATTTTTATAAATAGTTAATTTAGTTAATTGTCATATTTTAAATAAATTAAGATTTTAGTCACTAAGTAATCTAGTTGTTAAAATTAAAAAGAGAGTTTAAAATAAATAATTAAGGAGTATAATTAAAAAGAGGAAAAATCGGATTGGGCTAGAATTAAACCAGCCCAAATCATTTTTTAAGACCAGATCGCCCAAGCCCAATCTTTTAAAACCGGATGGCATGTGAACCGTTGATCTCAACGAGATCAACGGCTCAGAACTCACCTTACCCTAATATATAAATGTTCTAACTAAACCCTGCCCGCCTTTTTCTCACTTCCGCCCAAACGAACCCTTACCCTTCAAACCCTAGCCGCCGGCCTCTCAACCACATGGCCATGGCTTCCACCACCATTTCTGGCCAAAATCGGCCCAAATCCCACACAAACTCACCCCCCGTCACTTTCCCCCACTTCAATCAACCATTTGTCCATCAAAAAACCCCAAAATCCGAGATACCTGTACAACCTAAGAATTAAAATCAAGATCGAATTTTTTGAACAAAATAAGTTTTAACCGTGTGTTCTTGACAAGAACACACGGTTTAAACTTTATTTTAATCATAAAAATCATCAAGGATAAGAAGATAGTTCGAGGTAATCTCCTTACTCATTTTCGTTTCATTTTAGGTATTTTTTTTTAGTTTTTCATCTCCTACCTCCTTCTCTTCTCTTTTCTTTTTTCCTTTCAATTTTTCCGACTTTGTTAGGTTTTTGCACAAATAGCCAGATTTCGGTTAATGGGGTTAATCCGTAAATTAAGGTAAAAAGGGGTCAAATCACTAAGTGGCTATTGTATTAAAAGGTTACGGACAAATGTTAGAAAACTCTAGAAGGGGTTAATTAGAAATAAAAGAGACTTAAAAGGGGAAAGGGTAATTTCAAAAGATCCCAACAGATTTCTGTTGGGATTTTGTTAAAAGAAATCTGTCAGGTATCGTGGGAGTGGGGGGATCGTTGAAAAGATTTATTTTTTTTCTTTAGCTAACAGAAAAAAAAAAAGAAAAGGAAAAGGGGTCTGCTTTGTTTTGTTATAAATAACAGTCTAGGTCTGAAAAACAGAAGAAGAAAAAAAAGGAGAGGTCATTTAACAGCGAGGCAGAGGTCTAGGTCTGGAAAAACAATTAAGAGGAGAAAAAGGAGAAAAATACAGTGATACTTAGGAAGATAGTAGAGTCTGAAGAATAACGGCAACGAGCCTCTGCTATTCTGATCGATTCTCTTAGTGATGGTAAGATTTGACGGAGTTTAAGACAATCTCGATAAATTTTAGGCACGAAAACGTTGAAATTATTATGACGTTTAGTACCGGTTGCTTTTTTTTTTTTTGATATTAACACTAATGCTCCGACAGTCCCTATGGCGTGCATTCATATTACTTTGGTGTTATTTGGTTAAATTCATGTCGAATTGATATTTAATAGAGGCGACAGTACATGATCCTAGTTGGTTTGAAATATTTATGTTATAAAAATGGAGTTAGGATTCCAATGTATATGAATTATTAACTGGTGGTGTTCATTTCAGGAAATATGCATGTTGTTCCAATAATTCTGGCAAGTGTGATTTTAATGGCTATAGTATGAATGGATTATAAATTTTATCTCTATTCTCTGTATTGCTTTGGGATTGGATATGTCAAATAATCTGCACCTCTATTACGTCATCTTTCACAAACAATGTATTTTTTATTTAGTTGTAATCCATTGATGGTATTATGCTGAATACCTATTGATAGTTAGGATTTGGGCCTAATTGGTAATAGGTTATAAGGTTGTTTTCTTTTTTTTGAAATTAGCTAACTAGTCTATACGTTGGGCTTAAGTTACTGCTGGAAATAAATGGGTTAATCCAATGACCCAAATATTCGATACCATGTAGTGTTAACAAATTTCGCTCAAAGTAGCAAAGGTGTGCCATATAGTTACTAATAATCATTGATGGTCCTTTTAATTAATTAAATATAAGATTAGGATAAGTAAGATTTTAACGTTTTAAACTTAGGAAGTTTAGTTTAAACGCAATTAATTACGTTGCCACTATGAGTATGGTTCCCGTGACATAGTGACAATGCTAACCTCGGGGGTGCCTTTTAGGTGACCCGATTTCAATAATTTCCACTAATAAATAATTTTAATTCGAGGCGTGTCATACCAAATGAAATTACAAACATATGGCCCTCATTAATTAAACACATAGAAAAACCGAGGTGCGCTATTCAGCGAATTCCATTGCCCTCGACAAACTAAAAACGCGTAATTTGCTTTGGAGTGCGTTAGTCTATTAGTTTAATTTCCTAAACTCGGATGCGCATTTATGTGACCCAAATTCTAAATCCTAATGTTAAATTAAAAAATATTACAAGTCGCGGGTGCATTTATGTGACGTGATTTGTGACATATTTTGATTGACATTGCAATTCTTGATAAACTTAAAAGCGGAAAAGTAAAATGAGGCTAAAAGCATTATAGATTAATAACAGGTATAAAAATCAAATAATGAGCCGATTATGACAATGAAGCGACCGTGCTAAAACCACGGAACCCGAGGGTGCCTAACACCTTCCCGCGGGTTAACAGAATTCCTTACTTTATCATTTATGATTCGTAGACTTCTTTATGAAAGTCGAACTTTTCCTCGATCTGGGATAAAATCGGTGACTTGGAACACCAATTTAAAATTTCCAAGTGGCGACTCTGAAAATAATTCAATAATCCCATTTCGATCAATGTCACTTTAATTGGAAAAACTCTTTTTATATATTCCTCTCTGGGAGTGTACGAAAAGAGGTAACGTTGCTTGAAGCCAAAGAAATCACAAATCTTGTTCATCAACCTATTGTTGAATGGCTTGCCATTATCCGCTATTATGTAATGAGGAATGCCAAAACGATAAATTTTTTTTACTCGGATGAAACTTGCAAAATTTTCCTTTTTTATTTCCTAAAGAGCAACTTTCAGCCCATTTTGAGAAGTAGTCAGTTGCAGCCAAGATGTATAAGTGTTCACCAGAGGATTTTGGAAATGGTACAACAGCATCTAGTCCCCAAGCGTCAAATGGCCATGACGCAACGGTCTGATGTAGCACTTCAAGAAGTTGATGAATAAAATTTGCGTAGAATTGGCAATCCTTGCATCTTCTAGCGTAGTCCAAGCAATCTTTTACCATCGTTGGCCAATAATATCGCATCCTTTTTATATGGAAGTGGAGCTTTGGTCCAGAATGATGTGATCCACATACCCTAGAATGTGCTTCTTGTTAGGGGTGTACAAAGGAAATCGACAAACCGCACCAAACCAATAATCCGAATCAAACCGAGAAAAAAAACCTGACTATGGTTTGGTTTGATTTGGTTTGGTGTTGAGAAAAGAACCTGACCATAATTGGTTTGGTTTGGTTTTAACTAAAAAAAGTCAAACCAAAACCAAACCAACCCCACATTACATATATAGAAGTTTTAAATATATTCAATACATAAAAATATTTATTGTAGTGTAGTTTATAAATATTTCTTAAATATTTTTATAATTTTATCTTTTAATGTATAATTTTAAACTTGGGCTTTTATTTCTTGAATGCTACAATAAGTTTTATAGTCAACATTAATGCTAATAAAAGACATTCAATTAAATTGTACTAGGAATGACAATAGTGTTAGATATATATATTTTTTTTAGTTTTTTCATGGTTTAGATAAAATGCACAACTTATTTTTTTATAGTGTTTAGTCATGTAAAAATAGTACTTGTTACTCGTACTTATTTTAGCAACTTAGTAATTTTAGATTATGTTTATTTTCATTATGGCTTAATAATAATATTTATTTTATGTGATTTTATTATCTTTATTTTTGAATATTTTAATACAATGCCATAGCTCATCTCATATTTTATGTTATTTTCTTGAAAAACACCTTATATAGATATGTCTTACTAGGATCAAAGAAATTTTTGGAGCATAAATTCTATGTTTTGTACTATTGAAGAAAAAATACTCGAAATAACCCGAAAACCTGAGAAAAATTGAGATTAAAAATCCCAACTTTTATTGGTTTGGTTTGGTCTTTAGATTTAATAACCCGACACAATTGGTTTGGTTTGGTAATTGAAAATTCCGAACCAACTTGACCTATGTACACCCCTACCTCTTGTAAAGCTTAGAGTGCTTCATAGAGAGTACACCCTCGAATGATTTTCTGCATAGAGTATCTTTATAGTAAAGGAAGCAAGGTGCACGACGGCGGATTTCAGTCCTTCTCCTTGGATTGTCTAGGATCATCCCGTAGCTCAAGTAATTGATAATGGGTTGTCACCATTCTTCCTTCTCAGCTTCAGAAACGGCCACAAGATGCTCGAGTTCATTTTCTTCAGTTTCACCCTCATTTGGCGGCGGTACTACCCATTTTTGGCAGATAGTAACTTGCGCTTGATCAGGCAGGGTTAACGATGAAGCTAGGTAGCTAAAGCATCAGCCTTATTGTTTTCTTTCCTAGGCACATGTCGAATAGTCACATCACCAACCCATCCCATCAAATTTTTAGCATAATTATGATAAGGGCGTAGTTTAGGTTTCTTGGGAGTCACCAATGACTTGCAATTGCACCTTCTTCATACGACAACCATTTCAAGCCCAAGTATTAGTGCTTGATATTTAGCAACATTATTGGAGCTGAGTTGTGTCAACATAAAGGAATAGGGTAGAACCTCCCCTTGAGAAGTGACAAATACTACGCCAGCACCGGCTCCTCCACGATGTGCAGCACCATCACAGTACATCTTCCATGAAGGTTGTACTTCAACGACCATTACGTCTTCTTCAGGTAGTTCATTAATAAGTTCCCAGTCATCAGGCATCAGATGAACTGCCAAGAAGTCTGCTAATGCTTGTTCTTTTAGAGCCTTTTGAGGGACGTATACAATCTCGAATTGTTGAAATTGGAGGTACCATCTCGCTAGTCGATTACTAAGAACAGGTTTTGACATAACAAATGTGATGGGATGCTTTAGAAATAAGACGAACAACATGAGCTTGAAAGTAGAGCTTAAACTTTTGAATTGAGAAGACTAGCGCCAAACACAACTTTTCGATTGGCAAATAATTCAGCTCATTTTGTGTCATCATCCTGCTCAAGTAGTAAAGAGAGTTTTCTTTCCCCTCACTATTTTCTTGGGCTAGCAGTGCTCCAACAGACCTTTCTTGTGCCGAAATGTATAGTATCAACAAATTTTCAGGTATAGGGGCTGCCAAAATTGGAGACTTCATCAAGTAAGCTTTAATGCTTTCAAAGGCATTGGTACAAGCTTGGTCCCACTTGAAAGGAATGCCTTTCTTCATTAGGAGACTGAATGGTTGGCACCTCCCAGCTAGGTTTGAGATGAATCTCCTAAAGTATGCCAGCTTTCTTTGCAGACTTTTTAATTCATGAATATCCCAAGGCTCATGCATTTTCAAAATTGCATCTACTTTTGCTTGATCAATTTTGATCCCTGGATGCTGGACAATGAAACTAAGGAACTTTCCAGAAGTAACTCCAAAGGCACATTTCAATGGATTCATCCTATGTTGGTACCTCCGGAGCAACTCAAACACCATTCTCAAGTCTGTCAAGTGGTCGCTCTTCTTTGTTGATTTTACCACTAAGTCTTCAACATAACATTCGACATTCTTGTGGAGAAGGTCATCAAAGATATTTTGATAGCTCTTTGGTAAGTAGCACCAACATTCTTCAAGCCAAAAGTCATTACCTTGTAGCAATAAATACCCTTAGGGTATGGAATACAGTAAGCTCTTCATCTTTTGGCACCATGCGAATTTGGTTATAGCCCGAAGAACCATCCATGAATGACATTGACTTGTACCTAGTGGTAGCGTCAATCATAAGCTCTGGAATAGGACGGAAGAATTCATCCTTAGGGCATGCATTGTTGAGATTCCTAAAGTCGATACACACTCGAATTTGGCCGTTCTTCTTCCTTACAGGGATAATACTTAACACCCATGTTGGGTATTTAACTTCACGAATAAATCCAGCTTCGATGAGTTTGTTAACTTCGGTTTCGATCAGGGGAACCAAGTCCAGCCTAAAGCGCCTTTGAGCTTTCTTAAGAGGACGAACGCCATTCTTGACTGCAAGGTGATGGGATCTGCTTTAGGGTCCAAGTCAGGCATCTCGTTGTAACTCCAAGAAAAGACATCCTAGAACTCTTCGAGTAACTTGATATAAGTGCTTTCTTCATCGATTGCTAGTAAAACACTTAGGTAAGTGGTCCTTGGTTCTTCATTTGTGCCAAGGTTAACTTCTTTTAAGGCATCAACCGTTTTCTTCACCCCTTCTTCAAGTTCCGGGGGAGCATCTCTTACATCCTCATCTTTTTGAGGATCTCCGTCATTGAAAGATATGTGGTAACACCAAGAAATATCCTCCAGTTTCTCATCAGCCTTCATTAGAGATGAAACATATTGCTCGCCTTCTACAGTGACGTGATGTAAAGAGCCCATGCTCTCTTCATATTCATCACATTTCTTGGTTTAGACCACAATATATGGCTTTACCTTCAGTACTTTATCATACGAAATCACGAGTTTCATCTGTTGCCTAATTCTAGAAGGAACCAGACATTCGAAATCCTTAGAGATCTTCTAAATTTTGGGCGAAGTGGGTGTTCTTGTATTTTGATAATTTCTTCGGAACCTTTTTCCCTTCTTTAATGGACCCAATCTCTCAAATACGGAAATCCTCGCAGTTTGTTTTCTAAGTCGATCAAATAATGAAGGTCTGTTAGAAGCGGTAGATTCATCTTTCACGGTGATATAATTATTGCTTGCCATTCTTAAGGAGATGAGAACTGGTGATGGTTGCTTGTACCCTAAACCTTCACGTGGTTTGTTTATAGCATCTTCTAACGGGAGCTTCCCTAATTTTGATGGCTTATTGGGATTAGATCTAGCTTTTGCAAATAGCCTGTAAGTACTAAGATCAAAGCCTTCATCCTTATGCTACCAAATTCTACGAATGATTTTGGGCCACAAACCCTTCAAGTAGCATTGAGGGCAACTTTACCGCCTCAATTCATTTGATCGGAAGAGTTAACTCCCTTAGCATATTGGTTTGGAATTTGGTTGATTCTCCCTCATCTTTCTTCTTTTTAGGGACATAGCGGAGCGTAGGGGTTACTTTCTTATCGTGAGACACAATGTTCCCTTTATGAGATTTATTTGAGTTAGGATGTACCTCCTTAGTAACAACTTTGGTTTTGTCGGCAATCACCTAAAGTCTCTTAGTTGTGGACTCGTCATTCTTGCTATTCGTGACATCATCAGGTTTTAGCTCCTTCACAATGCAGTTCTTCAAGTAGAATTTGCATCGGCGAAGTGTGACTCAACGTCGATGAATGGCTCATCATCAACAACTATCTTCTTCTCGACTTCACTCTCGTAGTACTTCAAAAATTGATGGTAGCTAGGTGGATCCAATTTATTCTCATGTATCCAAGGACTCCCAAGCAAGATGTCTTCGCATCGAGCACATGCAGCCATGCATTTGATTGCATATCTTCAATGGTGATCCCCAACCTGATCGCGTCTATGGCTCTTTGCCCCCTTGGTTGAATCTCTGAATCATCACGCGACTTTCCGAGAGTTCGTTCATGGGAATGCCAAGTTCTTTCACAGTGCGAATCGGCAAGATATTCACTGAGGATCCTCAATCAACCAAAATTTGATTTACTCTTTCATCGCGCATATAGCCAACTAGGTATAATGGGCGGTTATGAGGAGTGTCACCTAGTAGAATATCGTCATTCATGAACATAACTTTTTCCTCACAAGCATTATCTTCTTGATGAATGGACTCGGTTACCTTTTCCAAAGATTGTGCCAACGATAGGTCATCGCTCTTTTCTTCTCCGGTTATGAGGAGTGTCACCTAGTGGAAGATCGTCATTCGTGAACATAACTTTTTCCTCACAAGCATTATCTTCTTGATGAATGGACTCGGTTACCTTTTCCAAAGATTGTGCCAACGATAGGTCATCACTCTTTTCTTCTCCTGTGCAAGCATGGCAACAAAAGGCCTCACTACCATCATGGGAAATTTTCGTGTGGAACCAACTTGGCAAGAACTCCTCCAAGGACACTGAATGTCGTGGCTTTTGAGGGTGGTACATCTCTACTTTTGCTTTTTGCAAATGCTTAACTGGATTCCATATCCTTGGTCTTTTCACCATCATTTTCCTTGTTGGCTTCTATTGATCCTTTTCGTGGGCTTCTTTTGTGGTGGCTACGACGAGTCACCAACGTCCAACCTTCATCATTATCAGGTTGATCGTCTTCAACTTTGTTGTTCTCTAGTAATTCTTCATCTTTACTTTCTTTAAAACTACATAATTCATTTGGACTGAATAAGTCAAAGGTGATAGAGACTTGGTTTGCGCTTGCTTTCTCATCTGCAAGCATAATCTTCTTTTCACGAGCCAAGTCCATAACTTTGTCCTTGAAGACAAAGCACTTCTCCAGAGGGTGGCTCACAAGTTGTTGGTATTTGCAGTAATTTGGGTCATTCGTTTTCCCAGCTTCATCTCCGAAAGCTCAATGAGCTTTAACTCGAAGAGTTCTTCAAAAATTGCTGGCACATCAGAATCCAGAAATAGGTACTCCCTCTCTTGCATTTCTTTTAGAGTCAATTTTCCACTTAGCTTATCTTGAAAAGATGTGGATTTCATACTCTGCTTCTTGCTCACCTTTGTTGTGAACTTCAAAGGTGGTGTGTTGACATTCATAGCTTCTTTATTTTCAGATTTGGGTAAAAACTTGCTCCATTTCCTGACTTCTTGCTTGTCATTCCCTTTATGAGGCTCATAGATGGGCAGCCTTTCATTTCCAGCGGAGGCCATGCTCAACTTCATGTCATGGGCATGAGTCGCAAGATCTTCAAATGTGCTAGGCTTGATACCTTGCAAGATATATCGTAGCCCCTAATGCATGCCTTGGATGCACATTTCTATGCCAGAAGCTTCACTAAGCCTGTCTTTGCAGTTGAGGCTTGCATTCCTCCAACGATTGATAAAGTCGATAACTAGTTCACCCTTTCGTTGACGAGTATTTGTAAGTTCTATCATACTTATAGTACGTTTTGTGCTATAAAAGCAATTGACGAACTCTTGCTCTAGCTGATCCCAGCTATCAATAGATCCAGCCTCGAGGTTTGTGTACCATTCAAAAGCATTTCCTTTTAGTGAGTGGAAAAATAGCTTGACGAGGTAATCTCCATATGTCCGAGCATTATTGCACGTCTCAACGAAGTGCACCACATGTTGCTTTGGATTTCTTGTGCCATCAAACTATTGAAATTTTGGAGGTTGATAGCCAACAGGCATCTTCAACATATATATCCTTGAAGTGTACGGCTTTGCGTAGGTAAGGGAGGACTTGGAAGCAACTTCATATTTTTTTTTTATAGTCCCTTCAATGAACTCCTTTAGTTGATTGATTGGAATCATCCCTTCCAAAAAGACTGGAATTTCCTTAGTGGATGCAACTTGTCGTGGGGGAGGATCAATCCTTAAACTTCTGGGAGATTTTCCGATGCATGGGTGGATTCTTCTTCCATTAAGATTCCCACTCTGTTTGTTAGCTTGTCAATCCTAGCATCTTGATTTTGCATGCACTTGGTCAAGCAAGCAATTGCTTATGTCAAGTTTGCCAATTGCTCCTCCACGGATGAAGCGTTCGCCACCATTGCTAGCATGATTGTTGTGGATGATGGAGAGTATCATGAATTGTCACATAGATTGATTCTCGATTGGCTGATGCTATGCGATGTAAGTAGGAAGGATCCATCACTTGAAGCATCATCATCTTCCTTCACAACAGAGTTCTTGGATCCAGAGAGGTCAAGCAGAGCAAGAGTTTGCTTAATCTTTTCAGCAACATCGCTTCCTCCTTCAGGTGCATTTGTGGAAGATCTTGTTTCTTTTGAGGATGAAGATCCGAAAACAAGGGTTGATGCGGACGGCACTTGGGGTGCTTGTTGTCCTAAAAAGTTTACTTTGCTCCTCGTAACTGGTCCAAAGCTTCCAAAGGTAAGATCGAGGATACTTTCCACATCTGCATAGAACCTGGAATTAGCAGCCTTGATGGAAGTTGATCTGGAGTTGATTTTCTTTGAAGCCATTTCGATGTTCTTGAACTTTGGTGATTGAAAAGTTGAGATGAGAGGTAGAGATTGTCCTACTGGGCGTACCAGAATTTGTAGACAATAAATTGCGTCGAGAAAAATAAAATCAAGACTGAAAAATATTGCAACAATCGTAGTATTTGATTTCAAGTTATATGAGTGTACAATCTCTATGAATCCACTGATTTTTCTTTTCAAACAGTAAATAAATTCAAGGTCTTTTGAGCTTGATCTTGAATCTATATTTGTTGTCATGAACGATGATCTTGAATTCAACTAGCACAATTATTGATTTGAACTCGTACTCCTTGAATCTTGATTTGTTCTTCGTTCTTGAGCTTGAACTTGAACTTGATTGGTTGAAGCTTGAAACTTGTAGATAAATTTACGACGTTTGACCCACGAGCTCTCTCTTGTTTCTTGTTATAACTTATGGTATTTTTTCTGGGTTATGAAGACCCCTATTTATAGTTGTGGGAGGAAAGGGTTATGATAAGAACAAAATCTTTCCGACCAATCAAATTAAAGTGTGACAAGGTCGCATTTGATTGGTCAGAATATGTCACTTACATACGTGGCACGGTTTCATTGGCCTTTTAATTTGGCTTGGCATGCCTTGTCATTTTGATACATGGTACGATTCTACTGGCTCTTTTGTTTGACTTGGCGTGCCACATCATTTGACACGTGGCACCAAAATGGACCTCTAGGAAAATGACATTTTGGGTTTAATGAAGTGGCTCATTATTTGTAGCCTAACTAAATGGGTTAGCCCAACAACTTTGGAATTATTTATTTAATCCATATATATTGGATCGGACTTATATAATTAATCCAATTATATTAGCCATTAATATTTGTTTGTACTATTATATATTTAATTTATAATATAGTCCAAATTATTTTACGAATTTAACTCTAATAAAATTTCAATTCCTACAGCAGGCTTGCTTCTTTTTCTTTCCAGTACAGAATGGATAATAATATACTTTACCTGAAATTATTTCCTTCCCATAACCCTCCTTTAATCTTTGATACCGCTTATCGGCATATTCTTCCATCTCTGATTCATTTATGTCTGTTTCCTCTTCCTATGATATTGACATCTTTCAAAAATACCTAAGCCCAACAACAGAATAGGATACCCTTCAAAACATAAAAATTGAAATTTGTAAATTTATGATGCTTACAAAACACATGTGAATAATTACTTCCAGCAAACTCAAGAAAAGATAGAAGTACTAAGAGATTAACTCATTCCTTTGAACCATTTGCTAAGTCCTTACACCTTAAAGTTATGCATAAATACTTCCATTTGCTTTAAGAAAAGATAGAAGTGCAACAAACATTTAGTCGTTCCTGTCAACTTAAATCATTGGCGATAATATGCGAATGTGATCATATACCATTTTGTTTTACAGTCTCAATGGTAAAAGGATTCACATAAATTCATATGGATGAAGACTATTACATAATGTAGGGATAAAAAAATTTTAATAAGGAAAAAAAAAGATAGATAAACACCAGCTATTCATATACCCAGTTGATGCCAAGAATTCTCATCTACGTACAAACAATGAAATACATATGCAGGGAAGTAAGTAAAAGGGACTTTATATAAATATCAGAAATATGTTAGATGTTACTTAAAAATACTGGGTGCAAAATTTATGATCCATAAAATAAAAAGTTCAATCCCCAGAAAAATAGAGAAGCATGAAAACCTATTACCCATAAATGGACATAAACAACAAGAAAAAACTGAATTTAATCCATAAATTTTAAATTTGGAGCACAAACACAAGCTAGCTCTTTTGCTTTTAAAATCGGAGTAATATAAGAAAAGAGAGAACAATACATTACTGGTAAAACAAAAAAACAGTGGTTACATACACGATATACACATAGATAGAGTAACTATACAAGTTACTTTTCTCTTCAAAAAACAGAGAGTACAGTTTACCCTTGATTACGAGTAACAATTAAATTTATATGTGGTTATAAGGATATGTGACCTGATTTAATACAATTAAAGAATAAACAGAAATAGAGATTAAATTAGTGAATAAGGAAAAAGCAAACCGCCAATATTGAGTAATCTTCTTGTGTTAGAAGCCTTTTGGAATAAAATATGAAGCAGATAAACGAGCAAAGTAGATTATAGCTTTTGTATATTGATTGTATATCGTGTATCTCTTACAGATGGGGCTGACTGTTTATATAGGGAGGTGAATTCTATATAAGGTAAAAATCTCATTTACAAGGTAAGATATCCCTAGAATTAATGGATTCAACGTCTTATTGATTTGAGCCGCGATTCCCGCCGAGATGTTTGTATATCACAAGATTTCCGGTCCTTCAGTTACGCAAATCTGATATCTTTACCATGGGATGTTTTACCCTGATCGGCCTAGACGATCTCACCTCGAGCGCTTTGGCTTCGAGCTTCGTTCTGATGACATCTGGTCTCGGGCTTCTTATACTCGATATTCCGGTCTCGACCTCTCTTTTCGATGTTTCGGTCTCGACCTCCCAGTTGGAGACTTCAATCGACGCTGGTCGTCAAATCCCAAAACTGGTACTTCCTATGCCAGCGATCGGGTTCGACCCCATACAGATAGTCCCCTCGTTTTTTGGAGAGTAACGACAAGAAACGATATGAGCTGCCGCTTTTAAGATTAGGTTAAGTGAAGACACACTTATGGTGAGCGACGCGGAATTCGGAGCGTCAAATCAGATAATACAAAACGTCTTGTTGATAAATGACGGCAGCATGATGACGCATGTGGCCAGTATCAAAAAGGTCTTTTCATGTACCAACTGGCGACAAACTCTGCAATTCCTGCAAGCACCAAGTAATGCTTTCTCATTTTGGGTTCGTATCGCCGCTTTTGAAAAGTATAAATAGCCCTCTCATTCTTCAGTTTTCAAGTTTACGTTGTTTGAGCGCCATATTGTCCAAGTTCTCTAAGCTCTGTTCTTCAAGTGACCTCTCTTTCTACTCTTGCATCTACTTGCTTTCCATCTCTTTAATTCCAATGGCAAAGACATCTAAGTCTGTTCCTCAGAAGCAACAACCCTCTTCCTCTCAACCCACTGAAGAGGTTGAGCCTGTCGTTGCTGAGGAAACTTCGACAGAGCCTCCTCTAAAAGCGTTCATACCGGTCGGATGCTCAATTGGCTCCGATTTTAAGGTGGAGAAGGCTTCCTCCGTACCTGGCCGGGGTGAACCGGTCGTTAGATATATTAGTTCAATCACGAGCAAAACCATTGATAGAGTGAAAGTAGAATGTAACTGGGTTGGTAAAGATGTGGTAGTCCCCTCACCGGACGAGGCGATTACCACCCACGTGGAGGGCTATTTGAGTGTTTACACTTACCCCTTCAAGTTGGAACCTTTGGATCCCATCATTGTCGCCTTTTGCAAAAGGTACAATATTACGTTGGGTCAGATTCACCACTCCATTTGGCGAATAATTCATCTCTTCTGTTTTTTCGTGAGCAAGGTTGATGGGCATCCTTTCACCATTGATCATTTGCTGCGATTATACAGTCCCCGAGTCTTCCGAGGGGACTAATAAAACTTTCTCGTCGGGCAAGCAAAGCCCCATTTTCGAGCATTGACGAGGACAAAGATTGGGGCTAGATGAGCCGATTTGTTTGAATAAGGACGTCGGACCTAATCCCTGCAGAAGATATGCCGTTCCCTAAAAAGTGGAACATGAACCGTAAGAATCATTTTCCTCTCCTAATTCATTTGTTGTTTTTCCTTTGTTATCTCACTAATATGTTTTGTAAGATGTAGCTATTTCTCAAATGCTGGCTGCGATTCAACATTTGGAAGAGTGGGTCCGGAAGGTGGTACCTCAAAGGACCTAATCAGAGCGCGCCTGGCATGAGATATCGAAAGGCCTATAAGAGGCCAAAAATCATGGTGAGACTGATAACACTTATATTTCATGCTTTGTGCGATCGGTGCTGCTACTAATTCTCCTCTTTCCTTTGCAAGTCTATCGAAGGATGCTGAATTGAGGCCAACGTCCCCCGGTAGAGAGGTTCCCCGCCCTCCCCCTGTCTCGGAGCAGGAAGGAGAGAAAAAGAGAAAAGAAGCCCCCGGTTCTTCTGAGCCCGAGAGAAGAAGAGTTAAGAAGAAGAGCATAGCTCGTAAGCCCAGGATTGCCGACTTGGCTATCCGATTGAGTGATGATTCCGAGGAAGATAGGGGCCTCGAGAATTCAAGTAACGAGCCATCTCGGGCAATCCCCGAGTCGAGGACTGATGAGGCTCGTATTCATCGAGTAGAGGACCCCGATGCAGGGGCGAGAACCGGGGCTTCTGCCAATGTAGGGGAGACAGCGCAGGGAACCTCGGGTCCCCCAGAAGCAATGGACTCCCCTTCTTTCTCGGAGGCAACCTTCAATGAAGCCCGAGCTGCAAGGGCGCATTCGCCGAGCAAAGACCATGTACCGGAAGGACCTTTTGAAGACTTCTTCGACAGTGTGCCATCGGCTGACACCTTTGGGCTCGAAGTGCCGAGGAAGAGTCCCTCCGCCGAGACGAGCAGGGCATCTTTCGGTCCCAAGTTGTCGATAGATTTCCTGCTCCGAGTTCCAACCCTGATCGAAAGAGGATAATAAAGTTTGCCATTCCTGAAGACGCTAGGGCTCTTGCGGCACCCGTGGGCGTGGCTAGCTATCTTCGGTGTCTGGTGACCAAGGAAGATCAGGCTGCAATGGATGAGGTGGATGACGCTTGCTTGTTCAATGAAGCTCAACAGGCATCAAATAAGGTAAAACTTCTCACAGGCTTTGTTTGATGTTTGTTATTTTTCAATCTGCACTGACTGTTTTATTTTCTTTCATATTCGTAGTCTTCAGTGCTTCATCATGAGGCTTTTCTTCGGCTAAGGGAAGAAAAGGCACGTCGTCAGCGACAAGGGGAGTTGTCGGCCCTTCGGCTCGAGCTAAACCTTGTGCGTAAGGAGAATGCTATAACACTCGACCAAATGGGGCAGCATCTTGATCGAGTGAACCAATACCGATCCGCATTGCGCGAGGTCAAAACACAAAGCAACGAATGGAGAGCTAAACCGATCTGCTGACCTCGGAAAAGGAAGCCCTCCAAGCTCGAGTGGTTTCTTTGGAAGAGCAAGTCTCGGAGGCAAAAGAGAAAATCGGGACTCTAACTAAGAGCACCGATACACTTCAATCTCAAGTCGAGACGCTTACCTCGGATCATGATATTTTGGTCAACAAGCTGCAGTCGGCAAAGTCCGAGGTTGCCACGTCCAAAGCTGATGCCGATGATCTAATAGCTCAATACAGGACCGATGTCGAGGCTGCCCAAGAGCAATCAAAAATTCTGGTCGAGTATGCCAAGTGCCAAACCCGCCTTTCTGTTCTCGAAGAGTTGCAAGCTCGAGGCTTCGATTTGTCCACCGGGGTTGATGATGCAGCAAAGATCGAAGTCGACGCTAGAAAGGGGGCCTTCCCAGAAGAAGAAGAAGACTCCGAGAATTCTGATTGATGCCATATGTTGTATACTATGTCTTTTCAGGATTCTCACTTTTTGTAACATACTTTGCTTTTTATATAAAAGATTTTCTTTTATCTCCCTTTCTTGTTTGGTCTATTCTGACTCTCTGATAATTCGATTGGTAGAATTTTTCTCCCTTCAGGCTTAGTTAAGACTTAGCTTATTTCTCAGTATATTTTCCCCTTTCTCGGCCGAGGTTTGCCTTAATAGGGTTTATTGGTTCGACGTGGCCTTGGCCCATTAAGAAATCGGAGTTCTGCCTTAACAATCTTCAATTCTCCTCGAGTCTAACTTGATTCGGCCTTAGCCTTTCATAAATTGGGATTTTCCTCGGTAGGTCTTATTTCCCTTCGAGTTTCATTAACTCGATAAGGCCTTGGCCTTTTAAGAAATTGGGGTTTGCCTTCACCGGTATTACCCCTCTTCGAATTTTACTTGGTTCGACCTTAGCCTTTTATAAGTTGGGATTTGCCTTAGTAGGTCTTACTTCCCTTCGATTTTTGTGTGAAGTTCTGAGCAATCTTCTAATATTCATGGTCGACCAAAGTTGTGCACCGAACATTATTGTCTTCGATGAGCGACCGATCTAAGTTAGCACGATTACTGGTTTCCTCATTAAAAACCTTGCCGTAAAACCCAATTTGGGACAAAACCGGTTGAAGGGAAAAAGAGTGCAACGCGTGCTTCAGCCCTATTGTCCTGTGCTTCCTGGTTCAAGGTTGCCTCGTTCAATACCTGCAGACGTTAGTAAAACAAACAATCGAAAAAGTGAAATTTCATACCTCAACAATAGTATCGCTTAGGTGACTTATGTTCCAATTGTTTGGCAGCTGTTTGCCCTTAATGGTTCCGAGCTTATAAGATCCCTTTCCGGTGACCTTCAAGATGGTATAGGGGGTCCTTCCCAGTTCGGTCCCAACTTTCCTTCATTCGGATTTCGAGTATTGGGTATGATTCTTCTGAGCACCAGGTCTCCGATGTTGAAGTGTCGAAGATGGGCTCTCCGGTTATAATACCTCTCGGTCTTTTGTTTTTGGGCCGCCATTCGAACGAGGGCTGCTTCTCTTCTCTCGTCCAATAACTCTAAATTGATGTTCATAGCTTCTCGATTTGAATCTTCGGTTGCGCATCGGAACCTGATACTCGGTTTGCCTACCTCGACTGGTATTAATGCCTCAGCACCGTATACTAAAGAGAAAGGAGTGGTCCCGGTGCTGGTTTTCTCGGTTGTGCGGTAAGCCCATAGAACCTCGGGCAGTA
>MCJB01052053.1:164640-180922 GCA_002018475.1 Nicotiana obtusifolia | reverse complement strand
AGGGCGTCGATAAGATCCTCTTGATCCTGTTGTCTTCGAAGAATTTTGTCACTTTACTGCTGATGAACTGCTTGCCGTTATCGCACACGATCTCCGATGGCATCCTAAATCGACATATGATATGGTCCCAGATGAAGTCGATCTTCCTTTTCTCTAACTTTTTCGTAAGCCTGCGCTTCAACCCATTTGGAAAAGTAGTCAGTCATAAAAAGAATAAATTGAGCTTTATCTGGCGAACAAGGGAGAGGGCCAACTATGTCCATTCCCCATTTCATGAATGGCCATGGCGATAGGACCGAATGTAGTGTCTCTCCGGGCTGGTGGATCAATGGTGCGTGCCTTTGGCACTCGTTGCACTTGCGAACGAACTCCTTTGCATCTTTCTCCATATCGACCCAATAGTAGCCGGCTCGAATTATTTTTCGAACCAAGGATTCGAAACATGGAGTGATTCCCACATGAGCCTTCGTGTATTTCTCTTAAAATATACTCGGTGTCTCCTGGTCCAAGGCATATTGCGAGGGGGCCTCCGAATATCCTTCTGAATAGGGTCCCATCATCAGATAAACAGAACCGAGCTGCCTTTGTGCGTAATGCTCTCGATTCTTTGGGATCCAAAGGGAGTTTATCTGAGCTGAGATATTCTATATACTTGTTCCTCCAATCCCAGGTCAAGCTTGTCGAATTAATTTTGGCATGGCCTTTCTCCACCACCGACCTCAAGAGTTGTACGACCTTTTCGGACTCAATTTCCTCATCTTCGACCGATGATCCTAGGTTGGCGAGGGCGTCGGCCTCACTGTTTTGTTCTCGAGGTATGTGTTGTAGAGTCCATTCTTTAAACCTGTGCAACGTGACTTGAAGCATGTCCAAATACCTCTAGATTCGCCCTTCTCTGACTTGGAAAGTCTTGTTTACTTGGTTGACCACGAGGAGGGAATCACATTTGGCTTCGATTATCTCTGCTCCCAGGCTTTTGGCCAGCTCTAAACCTGCAATCATAGCTTCATACTCCGCTTCGCTGTTAGTCAATTTTACAGTCTTAATAGACTGTCGAATAGTGTTTCCGGTTAGGGGATTTAATACGATACCAAGCCCCGAACCTTTCGAATTCGAGGCACCGTTTGTGAATAGGGTCCACACTCCCGAAGGAGTACCTGATTTGGTCATTAATTCCTTTTCGACCTTGGGTATTAGTGACGGCGCAAAATCGGCAACGAAATCTGCCAATACTTGAGATTTGATCGAGGTTTGGGGCCGATATTCAATATCGTACCCGCTTATTTCGATGGCCCATTTGGCCAATAGGCCGGATAGCTCGGGCTTATGCATTATATTTCTCCGGGGATAAGTTGTTACTACACATATAGGATGGCATTGGAAGTAGGGTTTTAGCTTCCTAGAGGCGCTCAATAAGGCGAGTGCTAATTTTTCTAAATGCGGGTATCTAGTTTCGGCTTCACCTAGGGTCCTATTGACGTAATAAATAGGAAACTGTGTACCTTGTTCTTCTCGGACCAGGACCCCACTCACTGCTACTTCCGAAACGGCAAGGTAGAGGTATAGTTGCTCACCTGTTTTTGGCGTGTGCAACAAAGGTGGGCTAGAGAGATACCTTTTAAATTCTTCTAACGCGCGCTGACATTCCGGGCTCCACTAGAAATCGTTCTTCTTTTTCAGCAAGTTGAAAAACCGGTGACTTATATCGGAAGACCTCGAAATGAACCGGCCTAAAGTAGCTATCCGACCTGTCGGCTTTTGTACAGCCTTTACACGGTCTACAATTGTAATGTCTTTGATGTCTTTGATCTTCTCGGGGTTAATTTCAATTCCCCGATTCGAAACCATGAAACCGAGGAATTTTCCTGAGCCCACTCCAAATGCTCACTTTTCCAGGTTTAACTTCATACCGTTTCAGTACATCGAATGTTTCCTGCAAATGACTCAAATGGTCCTCTGCTCGCAGGGACTTAACTAACATATCGTCAATGTAAACTTCCATTATTTTTCCTAACCGTTTTTCGAACATTTTGTTTACTAGGCATTGATAAGTAGCCCCCGCATTCTTTAACCCGAATGGTATCACGTTATAGCAGTATGTACCATACTTAGTGATGAAGGATGTCTTTTCTTGATCATCCTTGTCCATTCGTATCTGGTTATAGCCGGAGTAGGCGTCGAGAAAACTAAGGGTCTCGTGGCCAGCGGTGGCATCGATCATGTGATCGATGTTAGGTAAGGGAAAAGAATCTTTAGGGCGCGCCTTGTTTAAATCTTTGTAATCTATGCACATTCTTAACTTATTTCCCTTCTTAGGAACTACAACTACATTTGCTAACCACTCTGGGTATTTAACTTCCCGAATGGATCCTATATTTAAAAGCTTGGTTACCTCATCTTTGATGAATATTTTCTTGACTTCGGATTGAGGCCTCCTCTTTTGCTTGACCAACCGAAATTTAGGATAGATGCTCAATTTGTGAGTTGTGATCTCCGGAGGTATCCCTGTTATGTCAAGATGGAACCAAGCGAAAGAGTCTTCGTTAGCTGAAAGAAAATGGATAAGTTTAGTCCTGAGCTCGGAACTTAAGCCCTAGCCCAGGTATACCTTCCGATTTGGTGCATCCTCTCGGAGTGAAATTTGCTCGAGTTCCTCGACCGTCGACTTAGTGGCATCGGATTCATCGGGGCCGATGAATGACCGAGGAATCCCATATTCATCATCTTCGATAAGTTCCTGTTCACCTTCATTTGTTGAAGGCGATACTTGTGATTGCTATTTGGTTCTTTGGGAAGGGGATATCATTTTCGGCACTGCTTCTTCTACTGCGAACATTTCTTTCGCCGCATGTTGTTCTCCATAAACAGTTATGATCCCATCGGCCGATGGGAATTTCAACATTTGGTGCAGCGTCGAGGGTATCGCTCTGATATCATGAATCCATGGTCTCCCGAGCAAGGCGTTGTATCTCATATCCCCTTCGATTACGCAGAATTTTGTTTCCCGAACGGTACCGGCAGTGTTCACTGGTAAAGTTATTTCTCCTTTGTTTGTCTCTCAAGCCATGTTGAAACCATTGAGGGTCCGAACTTCAGGGATAATTCGATCAGTCAACCCGAGCTGTTCGATAACCCATGACCGGATTGTGTTGGCTGAACTACCGGGATCGACCAACACACGCTTCACCTTAGTCTTTTGTATAAGCACAGATATTACTAAGGCGTTGTTATGGGGTTGTATGATTCCTTCCGCATCCTCCTCGCTGAAGTGTAAAGCTCCCTCCATCGCGTAATCCCGAGTGCGCTTTTCTCGGCTGATAGATATTTTTGTGTGTTTCAATAGCGGTCCTTGGGGTGTATATACCCCACCGATTATCATATTGATCGTGTGCTGAGGCTCCTCCTGGTTTGCTGGTCTATTCCTGTTCCCGTAATGGTTTTTGGCTCGGTCGCTCAAAAACTCTCGAAGGTGCCCATTTTCGAGCAACCGTTCCACCTCTTCCCTCAACTGTCGACAGTCTTCTGTCTTGTGCCCATGTGTACCATGATACTTACATATCAAACTGGGGTCTCTCTTAGCTGGATCCGATTGCAGCGGTGGAGGCCACTTGGTATCCTTAATGCGACCGATGGCCGATACGAGAGTCGTTGAGTCGACGTTGAAGTTATATTCGGACAGTCGTGGTGCTTCTCGATGACCAGCGGCTCTCTCGAAGTTGTTTCTCGCCAATGGTCCTCGATTACTCCGATTAAGATCGTTCCTCCTTTCTCGTCTTGGGGAACCCTGCCTTACTGGAACGGCCTTTCGATCTCCAAGATATGGTCGATGCCTGTCTCTGTTCGATCTTGGCTCTCGATGAATATCTCTTTGAACCCTATCATGAGTTCTGATGGGGTAAGTGGATCCCGAGGGGGCCCCAAGTTGATCGTCCTCAACCCTAATCTTCGATTGGTATCGGTTGTGTATATCTGCCCAAGTGGCAGCCGGATATTCAATCAAGCTTTGCTTAAGCTGTTGTGAAGCCGTTGAACTTCGAGCGTTGAGTCCTTGGGTGAAGGCCTATACGGCCCAATCATCAGTGACCGGTGGTAGGTCCATCTGTTCCATCTGAAAGCGAGATACAAATTCCCTGAGCATCTCGTTATCTCTTTGCCTAACTTTAAATAAGTTCGATTTCTGTGTTTCAATTTTGATGGCACCCGCATGAGCTTTCACGAAGGTGTCCGCAAGCATGGCAAAAGAATCAATGGAATTCGAGGGCAAGTTATGGTACCAAGTCATCGCCCCCTTTGACAAGGTCTCTCCGAATTTCTTTAAGAGGACGGACTCAATCTCATCGTCTTCGAGATCATTTCCCTTTATGGCGCATGTGTATGCTGTTACATGCTCATTTGGGTCAGATGTCCCATTGTATTTAGCATGCGAAACTTCTTCGGTATGGGTTTTGGGGCGGCGCTTGATGGAAAGGGTTTCTGTACGAATTTCTTTGAGTCCAAACCTTTTAATATCGGAGGTGCTCCTGGTATTTGGTCCACCCTCGAATTATATGTTTCTACCTTTTTATCATTGGCCTCGATCTTCTTCTCGCCTGACTCGACCCGTCTGGTCAACTCTTCGAGCATTTTCATGATCCCGGCGTTTGCCCCCGATCCGCCTTCGCTTGGTTCCACTGTGATAGGTTCATTTTCGGGGATAGTTTCCCGAGGAGGGCCGGTCCTTATCCTGTTCGAAACTTGGCTCTAATTTTGCAGCTGAGCAATGGCCGCTTGCTGGGCTTGCAACATATTGAATATCATCCTGAGACTAATCCCGTCCTCCTCGTTGTTCTGTTTTGCCGAGCGGTATTCCTTTCGAACACTGTTCAATGGGCCAGAGGTCCGATCCACATCGACCGCTATTTGGGAGTTAGCGTCGACTGGAACATCATTTCCGAGCGCCAAGTCGTCGTTTTCGCCCTGGTGGTTAAATTCGCCATCGACGTATTGAGGCACAGATTGAGAATGTGACATGATTGTACTGTAACCTGAAAAAAGGTATTCTGCAAAGAACAAGTGTAAAATAGTGTGTGTAACAGAAAATTGTATTAAACGATCACTGTTATCCTTAGCCCCACGGTGGACGCCAAACTGTTTACCCTTGATTACGAGTAACAATTAAATTTATATATGGTTATAAGGATATGTGATTTGATTTAATACAATTAAAGAATAAACAGAAATAGAGATTAAATTAGTGAATAAGGAAAAAGCAAACCGCCAATATTGAGTAATCTTCCTGTGTTAGAAGCCTTTTGGAATAAAATATGAAGCAGATAAACGAGCAAAGTAGATTATAGCTTTTGTATATTAATTGTATATCGTGTGTCTCTTACAGATGAGGCTGACTGTTTATATAGGGAGGTGAAGAATTCTATATAATGTAAAAATCTCATTTACAAGGTAAGATATCCCTAGAATTAATGGATTCAACGTATTTATTGATTTGAGCTGCGATTTCCGCCGAGATGTTTGTATATCACAAGATTTCCGGTCCTTCAGTTATGCAAATCTGATATCTTTACCATGGGATGTTTTACCCTTATCGGCCTCGACGATCTCACCTCGAGCGCCTTGGCTTCGAGCTTCGTTCTGATGACATCTGGTCTCGGCTTCTTATACTCGATATTCCGGTCTCGACCTCTCTTCTCGATGTTCCGCTCTCGACCTCCTGGTTGGCGACTTCAATCGACGCTGGTCGTCAAATCCCAAAACTGGTACTTCCTATGCCAGCGATCGAGTTCGACCCCATACAAGTACCTATAATGAGTGTTGTGAGTAAAAAAGCAGAGTTGAAAATTGAAATACAAGCCGAGATTGTGAAACTAACACACATAAATAAAAACAACAAAAAATCCGAATCTGACCGACGTACTGACTACAAGAAAAACAGAGTGACTAGAAGAAAAGAAGAAAAGAACATTTTTGCAACAAGAAGAAAAAAAACCAGTTTTTATATAAACGTTACACACATCGATGAAGGAAGTATACGTAAAATAAAAACGATAAAATATCCTTAATAAGACCCATGTACAGATCAAAGATGCATTGACTTAACCCAAAGCAAAAATGGAAGAATATAATTTAATTTTCTCTTCAAAAAAACAGAGTAGCTAAATTAAATGAAAATTTAGAACTAAAAACAACATTTTTATAGTATTTGCCTAAAGAACAGGGTAAATATAAGAAAAGAGGAATAGAGCATTGTTGGTAAAAAGACGTAAAAACAAAAAAAAAAGTTAAGGAATATAAAATATGGAGAAATACTTAAGCATTGCATGTGAAGCAAATGATGATTTGACTTACCAATCAAATGTGAAAAACCAAAGAAAATGAGTCTCCAAATGGTGGGTTTCGTCCGAGAAGAAAAGAGAAGAAGAAAAAAACACAATGGAAGAAAAGTATGAAAAAAGATGGAAAGGGAATTTGGAGAAAATAATGGAGAGAACGAGAGAGTGCTACTTTTACCTTGCTGAAGAAGGTACACAGCAGCTGAGCGGAGTAGTGGAACGCAAAAAAGACTGTTACGTTGGTATAATTGTGTATTTGCGTACGCCTTACAGTATATATTTTTGGTCACATTTTTCTGGTTGTTAGTAGGAGCTGTCGTATTGCTTGTTTTGGCCTTTTCTGGAAATTGAGGTTCTGTTACTCTGTAGGCGTAGCAGCCAATTTTTCTGGATTTTCCTTTTTCTTAAATTTTTTGAATGGATAATCCACAATTGAATCTTTAAAAATTTAATTACTCATTATACTTTTAGATTATGGATTTAAATAAAATATTTATCGAAATTATTGTTAATTTTTACTTATTTACCTATGCTTCACAAAAATACGGAATTTGGATGAAAGAACTGCATTCGTTACTATGGTGGGTGGTGGGGGAGGGGGGAATTGGGGTTTAGAGTGCCTTAGATACAATATGACAAGTGCAGAAATTTCTGCAAATAATATCGATTGTTACAACTCGATTGATTTGGAAGTATATTGGTTTAGGTATGAGACTAATGATTTTACGACTTTACTTCTATTACAAATGGATATTATTTTGGGGGTATTATTTTTCTAAGTTGTTAGGCTATTTTACATATACATATTATTTATTAAAAAAAATCATTATACACCCACAACTGATGAAATTAATTTGCAACGCAATCAAGGAATCCTCCGCTCCTTAATGAAGAGGAAAAGGTACAAGAGAGGAAGACATTTGGGGGAAATTTTATTTCCTGGTATTATGCATATTTTTACTTATCCCTAAGATTCAAACTTGTTGTGATGAAATCTTTCAATCACCAAAACAATTTATTCAACAATGAAGTGCAATTTAATGGGAATTGTGAGAATTCAACAAAACAGATAATCAATATAAAAGGGAGTGAAGCACTATACAAGTAAAAACTACTCCCTCCGTTTCATTTTATATGAACTTATTTCTTTTTTAGTTCATGCCAAAAATAATGACCAGTTTCCTAATTTGGAAGCAATTTATCTTTATGCAGTGATTTATAGCCACACAAAATATATGTGCCTCATTTTATACCACAAGTTTAAAAATCGTCTCTCTTTTCTTAAACTCCGTACCTAGTTAAATGAGTTCACATAAATTGAATCGGAGGAAGTAATACACATTGTTTCAGAGAGATAATTATTATATTTTAAATCTCCTTATAGTGGTAGGATAATTTGATTTCCTTTTAAAATTATTTTAGCAATTTCATCTCTAAGTTATGGCACATTTTAAGGGTAAATTTCACAAATAGTCATATAACTATAATTTTTTTTCATCAAAGTCATATAATTTTATTTTCTCACACATAAATCATATAACTATGATTTTTTTTTAAATCAAAGTCATATAACTTTATTTTCTCACACAAAAATCATAAAACTTTCACTAACTCACACAAAATTCATAGTGGTCGAAAAATAAATTTTCCGATAATATTTTCTTATTTTATGTGTTTTATTTTTTATTTTCAATCTAAAAAATAATTATCCAATTAAAATAGGAGAAATATGAATTTTTAGCTGTTCCCAAAAATAATAGCCGATAAAATATTTTTTTTATATATATGTGTATTATATACCTATAATATGCACATTCTATATATATATTTTGACTAGCAAATGCAATTAGTTTCAGCTAGCCGATTAATTTTATATTTATCCCTTAAATAGGAATGACCTAACCCAGCCTGACCCAATACTCATATACGTAAGTTAAAGTAATACTAAAAGTGAATTCTTCCCCCATAAGAAACTTACTATGGAATGCATGAGATTCTGACAAAAAAAATAAGAAAATAAAAGGTATAATTAGAGAGCACTTGAAATAAAAATGCTATCGATTTGAATAAAAATCTTGAAAAGAAAAATAAAAGATAGAAGTATCATGTTTTGGAGGATTTATTATTCACTTTTAGTATTATTTTAATTTTGATATATGAGTATTGGGTCGGGTTGGCTCATCCCTATTTTATTGGATTATTATTTATTAGACTGAAAATAAGAAAATAAAAAACCACAAAATAAGAAAATACTACTGAAAAATTATATTTTTCAATCACTATGATTTTTGTCTGAGTTAGTAAAAGTTTTATGATTTTTATATGAAAAAACATAGTTATATGACTGGTGAAAAAAATCATAGTTATATAATTTTTGCGTGAAAAAATAAAGTTATATGACTTTAATAAAAATAAGTCATAATTATATGACCATTTGTGAAATTTATCCCCGTTTTAATGAAAACCAAAACTTTGAAACGTATAGAAGGGATATTGATAATAATGGAAATCTCCCTCGTGAAAAGTTAGAATAGCAAGTTATTTATCTTGAATTAAATCCAGAGTCAACTTTAAGTTATAAATGCAAGAGTAGTTATTGAAGGCATTACAAAATAAGTAAACACCAAGTTCACAATTATTAGGGTTCACCCCAAAATATATTTTGATTTGATTTCTGAAAAAGTGCGTTCAAAAATTCCAAAATAAGGCATTATGGTCCTTTCAATAGTGTTCATTGTCACTAAAATGACCACGCAGTCCTTTGTAGAAAAGAGTATAATTATTTAAAAATTTTAAATTTGAATTTAATAACCTACGTCATGTTAATTATGTCAGTATGTTCTCAGTGCATTGAAGAAAACAAATTTACTTTTTGATTCCTGCCACATGCATTGGAATATAACTAATTATAGCTCCTCTATTCTTCTTCTTTCACACAATATTTATTTATTAACTATAACTTGTTTTCTATTTTATTGTGCTTGCCGTACACATTATTCTTCTCCATCACATTTTCACAATATATAAAAAGTAATTATAGATCATCTATATATTCTTCTTTTTCATTTCTTTTTTATTTATTTTGATATTTTACTACAACTAACTTAAAAAGTAACATTAAAAACTCAATAAAATGTAAAGGGATTTTAAAATTTGCTATATAAAAAATTAAAGAGCACGTTGCAGCGAAATTGTACAGAGTCATGATAGCGAAATTGTTGGTATATCAGCTACATTTTCTATATGAATTTTTCTTTCGGGGTGAATAACATATAGTACAAGTTTATGTAAGTTGTGTCAAGTGCGGTCTATTATCACAATTCTTATTATTAAGTGAATTTGGTCTGAACATTGCAATGGTCTTTCTAATTTTCGTGTTCAGATTGGAATTACTTTCTACTTTTTTTAGTTAGAATTACTTTATATTATATTCCCAAATAGTGTATGTGTTGCAGCAAAACGCATACGCAAGTATGCGCGGTCGTCAAGTAAAAAAGTAATAAGTATTGTTTCCACAAGTACTTATTATCAACAATTAACTAAATTAGACTATCCTAATTATATAGATTAGGATTAAACACAAAGTATTTGATTCTAAAATTAATTAAAATTTAAAAAATAAACTAATGGACTCTAAACAAAGGTAGAATAGATTTTTATATTATCAATGTGATGAAATGATGTATGGTAACAATTCTATTGTATTTTCACTTAAATTGACTAATTAATTTATCTGATTTATTGGTTGATAGGGCTAATATTGTGTCACGATCCAAAATTCATAATAATTTATGATGGCGCCCAACGATACTGTTAGGCAAGCCTACGCGTGAACCTCCACTTAATTAGCCGTTTTTAACTTTTCAAAATAGGGATTTCATTAAACAAATAAATTTAAATTTAGAACTTGTAGAAACATATGGTCTTCTTAACCAAATTAACGAGTATGAATAAATCATAAAGCGAAACGATAATAATAATATTAGGTACAACTGTGAGCATCTATTAGGAACCCCCAAAATTCGGTGTCACAAGTGCATGAGCATCTATCAAAGTATACAATACTACTACCACAACTGCCTGGAATAGAAAATAGACAGAATACAATAAAGGGATATATCAGAGATTCCATATGCCGCGGATCGTAACATAAGGAGCAGCTCGCCACAAAGTCTCCTCGGCAACTTGCGTTTACGCGCCCAAATGACTACCATAAGTACCTGTCTCAGTACCTACACAGTCAGTGCAGAAGTGTAGCATGAGTACGTAAATCAACGCGTACCCAGTTAATATCCAGCCTAACCCTGAAGAAATAGTGATAAAAGGTCGACATCGACACTTACTAGTGGTCTAATAAATCAAGTACAATAAATTATAAATAGGCATGAAACACAATAGTAATAATGAAGTAAGAAACATTAACTAACATGATCCTCCAACATAATGCTCAAACTTCCGATATTAAGCGCCGAAACGCTTCCCGATTATTAGATACTCAACCCCAACATATGCTCAAGTCCGAAATCACCTCGCGAACCTATAGGACCTTCAAATCCCGATTCCGAGGTCGTTTACTCAAAAGTCAAACCTTGGTCAACTCTTCCAACTTAAATTTTTCGAATTGAGAATTATTCTTCCAAATCAACTCCGAACTTCCCATTGCGTGCAAGTCATAATACATATATTGAAGCTACTCAAAGTCTCAACCGCTGAATGATGTGATAGAGCTCAAAACAACCGGTCGGATCGTTACATATTGCTAGCAAGAATCTGTCAAATTCTTACGTGCCTATTCAAGCTAACCTAACGTCTATATGTCTATGGAGCTAGAATCAACAAGAGTTCATTCATAATCTCGGTGTAATAACCAAGCAAGACTATTACATATGTCTATCATAATCACGAATCCATTTTCCGGTGTTCAAGAACATGCTCTACTCAATCCTATGTGCAATCTAGAATTTTCACTTATGAGTTTAATTTTAGATTCGTAAATAGAATTCAATTGGTGATCAAGAAATTAAATAATTAAATGCGAAACTGAATACATATATCAGTACAATAAATTAAGAAACCAAAATTAATATCCAAATAATAATAGGCCTGAAAGAACCACAACCCTAGAGAGCGAAGTGTAGCGCCAGAGACATAGTAGCCAAATGAAAAATAATTCAAAGAAACATAAAAATTACTAAGTTTTGGTGGAAGAAAAGATGAAATCCGATGAACTCCGGCCTCCATGACGGCTTAATTCTCTCCAAAGTCGAATTCCCTCTAAAAAATGAGTTCAAGGATTATATATTGGTGTAGGGTGAAGTCCTGGATGAATTAACCAAGTTCAAGTAAAATAGGGATAAAAATATCCATCCAAAACTCATCACCACATCGCCGTACATATCGCGCCCAAATTGGCCAGGCTCGCACCACAAGAAAGTGTTTTCAAGTATTCAAACTGCTCAACTGACGAACCAGTTGCAGAAAAGAAGTTATTTTAGTTCTATAGTTGTTTAAGTTTTGAGTCAATATTGTTCCTTGTTGTAACCCATTTTCGCTTGTGAGAAGTGTAATAAGAACAAGTCAGAGAATTCGTTTTTGGAGTTTTAGGCTAGAGTTTATAGTCTAGGAGCGTTTGCTACAATTGGTTTGTAGGAGATAAGGTACTAGAGTTTATATATTCTTTGGTTATGAGTTATAATCTAAAATTGCTCTTGTTGTTCAGTGAAGTTTGGACAAATCCTAAATAGATAGCTCGTGAATTTTTACTCCCTTGAACAAGATATTTTTTTACGTATTCGCCGTGTCTTTAAGTTTACGCACATTTCTTTAGTATTTGGTACCAAAATGTGTAAGTTAAATAATCATGTTCTTTAACACGTGAAAATTAGGTAAGAGACAATTCACCCTTTCTTTTGTGTCTAGGTCCGTTGTAAAATAACATCAACATTTCAAGATACTCTATCCACAAATGGAAGAGATTAATTATCTTCTTTTCTTAATATATGTATACTTACTTCCCAAAAAACAATTTTTTTTTTTAAAAATAAAATAAAAATCTGATCATCAATATGCACGTATCTGATGAATATTTTAATTATAAATTCAGCCTCAAGAAATAAATACGAATTAACATTAAGTTACAAATGCATTAGAAAATATCTAAATATAAAACTGCATAAGGAATGCTTTCTCAATCTTTCTACCATTTAAAATATTGTATGCTATATTTCAATATATAGCACACCAAATAAAACAAAGAGACGCATGATGCCCCAGTGGCTACAAAATTCAACAAGCAACAGTCGATTCAACCTCCTAGGATTTAGCTTTTCATAAATTTTCTTGAAGTAGTTTTTTGGATAAAGAATTAGGACCATCTTCTGCCTCTCTAGAGCATTACTCATCTCCTTTTCTGGATTATTAAGAAATTCCTTGATTATGATTAGTCATCTTTTTCACCTTCCATGAGTAGTTGGGACATATCCTCAAATATATTTTAGGATTCTGCCCGATTTTATTTTCTTTTTCATCTATTTGAAGAGAATGGAAGGATCCCAAGATTACATAGTTTGAAGCAATGTAAAGTTATGTTGTGTCCCAAAATTCTCCCATTATTAGCGTTAGTGTTGATCATATTGCAGCTCGCCAGCTTAACTTATATGATAGAAATGACCTTTTTTGCTTGTTTGAAGCCATAAGATTTTCTTCATTCGGCAAACAAAGGAGAACTGATCTAGGTTTTTAATTAATTACTCTCAGCTTTGCCCTTGATATTAGTAGTCCAAATTTGTTTTGCAATCAATCACCGTCACCATCATCATAATGTCCTTGATGAAAATAGACTGAAAAATATTGGGGTATGGTCATATATTCCACCCTTTGCAACTAACCCTTAAAATTTATGGGATCTTTAAAGGATGCTACACTAATCCAAACCTCCACATAAGCCTAGCTAATTCACATAGTACTATTTGATTCAGCCCGTTGGCTATTAATTAATTTGAGCATTTATTTAATAAAAAATTAAAAAAAACTGAAAGTTCAAAACCTTAACATTGAAAGATAAGTTCGACCATAAAGGATTAATCATTTATATACTTGTAATTGTAATGCCAATCTAATTTATGCCTTCTTTCCAACCGTCGAAGAGATAATCACTTTCTTCACCATTTTAGCCTTGATTTGACCTCTCTCTGGTGGAAGTCTTGCTTGCTTTCCCATTTGCTTCTTTCTTTCTCCAATCACCATTGATGTATTTATCACAAAGAAGAGAACTACTTTATGTTCTTTTAAGAAACAAGTGAAAGAAGAACTATATATGGAGAAAATCACTAACTAAGAAAAGATACGAGGATTGGTTAAGGTTTAAGGATTAAGTAATTATGTGAGATATCTATATATAATACCTGAAGAAGAATAATATTCCACTAGCAAAAGTCTATAGACTGGAACATATAAGAACTGTCGCGAGTGGTGCTCTTTTCCTTCTTCTCATTTTCGGTAACACATGTTAAATGTGCAACTGCCTAAATGATGTTATTGCTTAGTTAAAATAATAATGTTAGTGCTGGTAGAAAATGATTTCTTTTCCCTTCTACTTTTCTTTTTCAATATTCGTGGATCCACCCTTATCCAAAATTTTTGTAGGGACTTACAGTTTATGTCTATTATATTCGAGGATTCATTCTTTTTGAATTAAAGCAATTTCAAGTTTTTCAACCAATATCTGAATTTACTTTGGTATGTACGAAAACAAACACAAAGCCTCCAGTGTTTATTATACGTACGTGTGTACACTACAGGTATGCATATATAAGGATTTGAGTTTTTTTATTTTTATTTTTAAAATTACATCAGGGGAAGGGGCAGGGGAAGGGGAAGGGAAGGATATAAGTTATTTAAGTGAACATTTCTAGATAATTAATATGATTTAACATGTTATATCTAAGTTACATCTCCTTTTTTTTAGGTAATCAATATATATCAAGTTTATTATACATGTTACCCATATTTGATTTGCAAAAGTGACATAGCAAGGGAATTTTTTTGAATGCTGGTGTATAAAGATTAATCGCTATATATTAGTGCTAAACTAGCCCAAATACACTCTTAACATATAGTGTGATATTATTCGCTTTGGACCAAGCCCTCGCGGTTTTCAGCTACTAATGTGGGACTTTGTTCGCACATCCAACAACCTCTCAATCGAACTACGTTCCACGTGCCTCACTACCACGATACACAGGTCTCTCCCTCGAACTAAGTTCCATCTGATCACTACCACGATCCACAGGTCAATTTTCGAGATTCACTGTGTGCCACCATATTATTAGAGTATTATGGCAACCGAAGCCCGCAACAAGCTTCTTCTTGTATGCGCACCACCCCGCACCATCACTTTGCCATCTCTATACTCGTCCTGCCGAACTTGGGCTCTAATACCAGTTGTTGGGCTAAACTAGCCCAAATACACTCTTAACACGGTGTGATATTGTCCGCTTTGGGCCAAGCCCGCACGGTTTTCCCCAGAAGGCCTCACACCATTAAGAGATCCCTACACCTTATATGTAGGCTCCCAATCTTTTCAGCTACCAATATGGGACTTTGTTCGCACATCCAACAACCTCCCAATCGAACTACGTTCCACGTGGCTGACTACCACGATTCACAGGTCTCTCCCTCGAACTAAGTTCCATGTGACCACTAAAACGATCCACGGGTCAATTTTCGAGATTCACTGTGTGCCATCATATTGTTAGAGTATTATGGCATCCGAAGCCAGAAACAAGCTTCTTCTTGTGTGCGCACCGCCCCGCACCATCACTTTGCCATCTCCATACTCGTCCTGCCGAACTTGGGCTCTGATACCAGTTGTTGGGCTAAACTAGCCCAAATACACTCTTAACACGGTGTGATATTGTCCGCTTTGGGCCAAGCCCGTACGGTTTTCCCCAAAAGGCGTCACGCCATTAAGAGATCCCTACACCTTATATGTAGGCTCCCAATCTTTTCAGCTACCAATGTGCGGCTTTGTTCGCACATCCAACAACCACCCAATCGAACTACGTCCCACGTGGCTCACTACCACGATTCATAGGTCTCTCCCTCGAACTAAGTTCCATGTGACCACTTCCATGATCCACAGGTCAATTTTCGAGATTCACTGTGTGCCACCATATTATTAGAGTATTATGGCAACCGAAGCCCGCAACAAGCTTCTTCTTGTATGCGCACCGCCCCGCACCATCACTTTGCCATCTCTATACTCGTCCTGCCGAACTTGGGCTCTAATACCAGTTGTTGGGCTAAACTAGCCCAAATACACTCTTAACACGGTGTGATATTGTCCGCTTTGGACCAAGTCCGCACGGTTTTCCTCACAAGGACTCACACCATTAAGAGATCCCTACACCTTATATGTAGGCTCCCAATCTTTTCAGCTACCAATGTGTGACTTTCTTCGCACATCCAACAACCTCCCAATAGAACTACGTTCCACGTGGCTGACTATTACGATTCCCGAGTCTCTCCCTCGAACTAAGTTCCATGTGACCACTGCCACGATCCATGGGTCAATTTTCGAGATTCACTGTGTGCCACCATATTGTTAGAGTATTATGGCAACCGAAGCTAGCAACAAGCTTCTTCTTGTGTGCGCACCGCCTCGCACCATCGCTGTGCCATCTCCATACTCGTCCTGCCGAACTTGGGCTCTAATACCAGTTGTTGGACTAAACTAGCCCAAATACACTTTTAACACGGTGTGATATTGTCCGCTTTGGATCAATCTTGTACGGTTTTCCCCAAAAGACCTCACACCATTAAGAGATCCCTACACCTTATATGTAGGCTCTCAATTTTTTCGGCTACCAATACAGGATTTTGTTCGCACGTCTAACACTATATTTATATCCCCTTGAACTTCTCACTTTCCCTAAAGTTCCTTACTGAAACATAAA
>MCJB01052053.1:152140-159640 GCA_002018475.1 Nicotiana obtusifolia | reverse complement strand
CCCGAGTCAAGCGAAGTCAACCAGAGGGAAGAGGCGTCGAAATCTTATCAGGTGCCAAGGTATTTTTAGGTACCAGAAGAGACGGACACAACAAAATCCATGGTGGAAGACCTTGAGCAAGTCGCATTATTCAAAAAGTTCTTGGAGAGGAAATTCCACTTGGGGACAGGACTGCACTGTTACAACCCATAATTTTGTACATTAGATTACGCCGTAAGATAGTCTACCTATAAGGGGCTAAGAACCGGAAAAGAGTTCAAAAAAGTCAAGAAAAGAGCAAAAGGCGTCGCAAAGCTGGGTATGCTACCGCAAAACCCACATGCGAGCCGCATATCTAACACTAAAAACGCAGACCAAGACAGATTTCTGGACAAAGATCAATGCCAAAAATGCGGTCGCATTCCTAAAATGCGAACCGCATATCATACTTAATGTATCGCAGGCTGAAACAAATTTCTGGGTAGAAATCTACGTTAAAGATGCGGTCTAATATGCGATCGCATCTATATAATGCGGATCGCAAATCAGACATCCTTCATCGCATAATGAGACAAATTTCTGGGCTACGGTTCGCGTCAAAAATGCGAATCGCATGTCGATTATGCGACGTAAATGCGGTCGCAGAATGGTATGCGTCAGACATGTGTATCACTTACTTGCCAAATTAACGGACAAGATTAAAAGTTCCCAAGGTCGGTCAGGAGGGGACTTTAAAAGGAGTATAAGCCCAGTCATTCCACCATTATTCAGACACTAAAAACCAAGAAGAACCCCTGCAACCCCTTCCCAAAAATCCCACACAAGCCCTAATCAATTTCCCTCTCCTTCAAGTTCTAATTGAGAGGAAGTCTAGAGTTTGAGGAACCAAGGAAAGGGCCCTAACCGATTTTCCCTCTCCTTCAAGCCCTAATTGGGAGTAAAACCTAGAGGTTGAAGAACCAAGAAAGAGGGCTGAGTTATCCAACAAGTAAAGTAAGTTACTGCTATTTTTCATACATTCTTTCTCCTGGGAATTTTTGGAAATTCGTTCTATACATGCAAGAACTCACGGGATGGTGATCGGAAGTCGTGGGTTCAAATTATTTACTGGTAGTGGACGGGGTTATGGTTGTTTTGGGTTGTTGTTGGGTTGCATATTTTACTGCTATTTTGTGGAGTTTTGGAGGAAGAAGGGTGTGGAGAAACACCATATAGATTTAAGGATTATGGTTAATAATAGCTATAACACTTAAAGGGTAACAATAGAATCGTTCTTTTATTGTAGACTAAGGAGTTGTGACAGTTGCATGGCTTGAGGTTGGTGCAGTATATACCAGGTATGTGAGGCCGTCCCTTTCTTTCTTTTGCACGACTTTGATTATAAATAATGCAATGAACGAGCCCCCAAAGATGCTCTACTCTTAGGAGCTAGGAGCGCTTATATTGTTTCCCCTCTTATGAGAGGATTGATGTGTGTTGTTTCTTCGACCTTACGTCATTTTGAAAGGTTCAGAAAGTATGATTCCTACGAGTCCAGCATGCATTATCTATTTTACTCTACCGATCCACGCTATAGTCGGCCGGGTATGGCACCTATTGTGCAACTATACATATGTATATGTTTTACTCTATTTAGTCGCGCTATAATCGACATCTATTTTACTCTACCGAGCCGCGCTATAGTCGGCCTGGTACGGCACCTATTGTGCAACCACTGATCAGTTGGGTATGATGATGATGAGGCCTACAGAGGCGTATGCATATGATGATGATGAGGCCCACAGAGGCATATATATATATATATATATGATTTTAAAAAGGATACATGTATATGCATATGCACATCAGGCATTTCATGGTCAGTCGCCCTCAGAGGCACTCAATGGTACAGGTTGTATGTTTCTTATCCCGACGCATATTACTGTTCTTATATTATATTTTTCTGTCTTACATATTCAGTACTTTACCGGTACTAACGTTCTTTCTTTTGTGGACGCTGCATGTCGTGCTGCAGGTCCGGACAGACACATAGACGAGGCTCCCCCACCACAGTAGGCTGCCCAATTCAGTGGATATTGGCGAGATCCATTCTTCGGACTTGCCGTGGTCTTGGTATGCATTTTGTTATAGGCATTATGGGCATGTCGAAGCCCTGTTCCAACACAGGTTGCATCACTTATTCTCTTGTAGAGGCTCATAGACAAGGGGTTGACTTATGTATAGTGAGATTGCCTTGTTGGCAAATGTATTTTGTTGTATAGTTTTTGCATTGCAGCCTTGTTGGATGGTACGCTCAAATTACACCTTAATAAATAATGTAAGCGGTCGATGTCAAATATAATAACCCAACAAGGTTGGGGTCGAATCCCACAGGGAATAGGTATGAAAAGTTTACTTGATTAGTGTATTACTCAACTACATTCGTAATTCTATTCAGTTGGTCGTAACAAAAGTATGAATTGAGATTTGTTTTAAATTAAGTCTAATTGCAATATTGAGGATATTAATAATATGATTAAAGAAATCAAGGTTGTGTCCCCCTTAATGAAATGTAATGCTATCGATGCTAATATGATATATTTCTAGCGGAAGAATCTTTTGATATGCAAGTGATGTCTAATTGACTACCCAATATTTTCCAATAGTTGGATAATATTTCCTCTTTATGATTTTTCCAAATATAAAAGAGTTGTGATTAAGAACAATCAATTTATGCCAAATTAAAACCCAATTATTCCTAAGCGATTTTATTAAACAAGGTTTAAAGCCTTGAGTCTTTGATATTTACTTCTACCAAATTCTACCCCGCTTTCCCAAGCAAAGATGGAATTTAATGGCGTTTTTTAATGTTTGCAACCACCAACAATTGTTAAGGAATGAGAAGTAAATAAAGATCAATCAACCGTTAAATATATATTCAATATCAAACACTCAACAACATCACACCCATTTAGGGTTCACAACCTTAGTGTTTAAAATTAGCTACTCATACTAAAATCTGAAATCAAAAGAATATTAATTGTCATGACGCTTACAAAGTAGAAGATTATTGACCTAAAAGCTTCCAAGAAATAAGAATTTTCAAGCCTTGTACTTTCTGCTCCAAAGTCTGACCAGATAGCCCCTACATACCCCTAGTAGACCTATTTATAGAGGCCCAAAAATCGAGGTATGAATTCAGACTGATCTGCCCTGAAGTAAAAAATGCGACCGCATTTCTGTCGCATAACAAAAATGTGGTCCGCAATTTTGACACGTCTGTCGCAAATTTCACCCCTAGTTCTGCCTTCATAGCATTCATGATTTGCGGTCCGCATTGTAGAAATGCGACCGCATCTCGCATCACGGTTTCTTCCTTCAATAGACTTCGTGCTTGGTTTGCGGTTGCTTCTGCGGCTCGCATACCAGTTATGCGATCGCAGATGCGATCGCATTTCTAACTCTGAACTTCGCCCAAGACTCTACTTTGGTCTGCGATCTCCGTTGTGCAATTCTGCGGCTCGCATACCAGTTATGTGATCGCATATGCGACCGCATTCTTGACATGACATTTTACCCAGAAGTCTGTCTTGCTCTGCGATCTTGATGTGAAGTCTGCGGCTCGCATGTGATATTTGCGATCGCATATTCACCTCTGCGATGCGTTTCTACTACTTCCTTGTCTTTATGTGGCTTTTTGAACTCTTTTCCATGCTCTTAGGTCCTTATACTTCTTATACTGCAAAAACACTAAAATTATATAAGTACCTAAGGAAGTTGCATGTAAAACAAGTTGAAATCTAAGCAATTTGTATCAAAATGTGCCGAAATTCTCCGGCACATCATTGGCCATATTATATATGTATGCACATGTCATTATCGGAAAGTTTAAGCTGATTATGATTATTGTTTGCTATTTATACTAGCCTCATCGGTCCTTATAGACAATAAGAGAAGTTTGATGATAGGTACGTCGGCACTCGGCAGGTAGGGTCCGGGTGCCAGTTGCGGCCCTCTGGTTTGGGTCGTGACACGCACCCCGAACTAAGGTATGAATTTATTGAATTTCTTAAATTTAGCGTTGATTGTTTTGCATGGTCGCATGCAGATATGATAGGTATTTCACAGAAGTAGCCGTACACAAGCTAAGCTTGGATCCCTGCATTCCTCTGGTAAGACAGAAAAAGGTCCTATTGTCGAGGCCTGAAACAAACTCGTCAAAGAAGAGGTAACTCACCTACTTGATATCGGTTCAATCCGAGAGGTAAAGTATCCATACTGGCTAGCTAACATAGTAGTAGTTCCAAATAAGGACAACAAATTTCGCATATACGTAGACTATAAGGACTTAAATAAGGCGTGCCCAAATGACTCGTCCCTATTGCTGAACATTGATCAAATAATTGATGCAATGGTCGGATATGAGTTAATGAGTTTCCTCGATGCTTACTTCGGGTACAGCCAAATTAAAATGAACCCGGAGGATTAGGAAAAAACTTTGTTCACAATGAATTTCGCACATATTGCTATAATGTGATGCCCTTCGGGCTAAAGAAAGTCGGAGCCACTTATCAGCGGCTCATAAACAAAATGTTTGAAAAACAGATAGGGAAAACCCTAGAAGTTTATATAGACGATATGCTTGTTAAGTCTTTGGATGTAGGTGATCATCTTAAACACTTGCAAGAAACATTTGACATCCTAAGGAAGCATAACATGAAGCTTAACCCCGAGAAGTGTGCGTTCAGGGTCAGCTACGACAAGTTCTTGGGATTCCTGGTGTCATAAAAGGGGATTAAGGTTAACCCCGATAAAATCAAAGCCATCGAAGACATCCCGGACCAACTATCAATCGTAAAAGAGGTTCAAAGGCTCATGGGGAGATTGGCTGCTTTGAGCAGGTTCATTTCTCGGTCTTCATAGAAATTCCATCATTTCTTCTCGTTACTCAAAAAGAAGAACAATTTCGAATGGACCCCGGAATGTCAGCAGGCTTTGAGGGATTTGAAAAGGTGCTTGTCAAGTCCTCAGTTATTATCGAAGCCGGAGGAAGGCAAAAAACTATTAATCTACCTAGTAGTCTCGGAGGTAGCGATAACCGCCATTTTAGTCCGTGAGGACGAAGGTACGTAATCTCCCATTTATTATGTTAGTAGAATTTTAGCGGGAGCGGAAACTCGCTAACCCATTTGGAGAAGTTGGCCTTAGCCCTCGTAGTCGCCAATCGGAAGCTAAGGCCTTATTTCCAATGTCACCCGATAGCTGTGGTGACCACCTTTTCCCCACGGAATATCCTTCATAATCCCAAACTTTCGTGTAGGTTGGCCAAATGGGCCGTCGAAATGAGTGAATTTGACATAGAATATAAACCTAACACTGCGATTAAGTCATAAGTTTTGGCCAACATTGTGGCCGATTTTAGTCCGGCATTGTTACCTTTGGCAACCAAAGAAGCAGTAATGGTGTCAGAATCGAGATTAGGAGTTTGGACCCTATTTACGAACGGAGCTTCGAATGCAAAAGGGTCCGGGCTTGGCATAGTATTAACCACGCATTTGGGAGAAACCCTAAGACAGGCCATAAGAATGGTTTCTCTAGCTAACAATGAAGCATAGTGTGAAGCTTTGATTGCAGGGCTCGAATTGGCCGGCGACTAGACTCCGAGATCATAGAAATCTGATGCGACTCCCAACTGGTGGTAAATTAGGTCTACGGGAAATCCAAAGAGGAACATATGCAGCAATACATGGTGAAGCTTTAGGCTCCGCTTGCGGTTCTGGGAGTGGTCAATCACGCATATCCCAAGGGAAGAAATGCAGAAGTAGATGCATTAGCTAACCTTGGCTCGTCAACAGAAATGCAGATAGCTTCTATGAGGTAAACGCGACTAATTTGGTCTGGGACTGGAGGAATGAGATCATTGACTACCTCGAGCACGGAAAACTTCCTGAAGATCCTAAGGCATCTCAGGTGCTGCACGCTAAAGTAGCGCGGTATAGTTTCACAGGAGGCCAATTGTACAGGAATCTTTCCAAGGCCCGCTGGCCCGATGTTTGGGAGCCTCAAAGCTAATTATGTTATGAGAGAAGTCCACGAAGGGATCTACGAAAATCATTCAAGCACAGATTCCTTAGTACTTAAATTGGTAAGGGCAGGATACTATTGGCCTCGAATGGAACAAGACGCCAAAGCTTTTGTTCAAAAATGCGATAAGTGTCAACGCTACGCACCATTGGTACATCAACCATCAGAACCATTTGCAATCAGTTTTGTCTCCATGACCATTCATGAAGTGGGGAATGGATATCGTCGAACCACTGCCGTCGGCCCCTGGTAAGGTAAGGTTTCTTTTGATTTTAACTGACTATTTTTCTAAGTGAGTTGAAGCAGGTCCTTATCAAAAGATCGGTGAACGTGAAGTGGTGGATTTCTTGTGGAAGAACATAACTTGCATATTTGGGATACCGAAAGAGATAGCCTGCGACAACGGACCATAATTAATAGGCGCAAAGGTCACAAAGTTCCTTGAAGACTTGAAAATAAAAAGGATCACATCTTCGCCCTATCATCTGAGCACAAACGGTCAAGCGGAATCAACGAACAAAGTGATTATACAAAATCTCAAGTTGCCCGATGTATTATAGGCGTATCGAACAAAGGCCAAATCGAGCACGGGAGAGATTCTTTCTTCCTTGTGTACGTAGCAGAAGCCCTGATCCCGGTAGAAGTAGGGAGCCTGTTTTGAGATACTTCTAGGAAAATGAAGAAGCAAACAATGAAGCAATGTTGGAAAATTTGGAGCTGCTCGGTGAATGTAGGGACATGGCACATATAAGTTTGGCAGCTCAAAAGCAGAGAATAGAAAGATATTACAATCGAAGAGCCAACCTCTGTTATTTCAAAGTGGGAACCTTAGAAATTAACTCAAAACACCCAGGAACTCAATGCAGGGAAGCTAGGTCCAACATGGGAAGGCCCTTACTGTGTTTCAGCTGTCACTGGGAAAGGATCATACGAGTTGGAGAATCAAGATGGAGAAAAGTTGCCAAGCAACTAGAACGTGGAATACCTCAAGAGATACTATTGCTGATGAACATCACCTGTACTGAAAGTATGTGCTGCACTCTTTTTCCCTTCTTCCAGTTGTTGTCCCAATTGGGTTTTTCTGGCAAGGTTTTTAACGAGGCAACAACCGAAAGCATATTACAAAGGAAGTTTCAGCAGCAAGAATGAGACCTTTTAATGACAAGGCACACAAGCGAATAACCACTCTGAAGCAGTTAGATAATCTTTTGCTCGATAACAAAGTTCCTACCGGGAAGTTAAGTATTTTATCGAACAAAGATTATCCGACTGTTCACAAGTGCAAGCCACTAGGGGATTGTTAGATAGTCTTTGGCTCGATAGCATAAATTCCTAAAGGGAAGTGAAGTTTGTTACCGAACTGAAGATTATCTATCAATTCACTAGTGGAATCCTCGAAGGTGTAAAACTTCCAATGTTCAAACATGCATTTTTTGCATTCGAACACTGGGGGGGGGG
>MCJB01052053.1:128710-152120 GCA_002018475.1 Nicotiana obtusifolia | reverse complement strand
GGGGGGGGGGGGGGATGAGATGATATGAGGATACGACAACAACGATTGTCGCTTCGACCGGAATACGAAACCCAGAAGCATAGTTAGATCATCAGGACCGGGGACTGCGCGGCCAACCCCGTAGAAACAAGTTGTACAAGTTAGCCACAAGAAATGGCAATTTCTTTTTAGCACAACGAATGCTTATGTACTTTTGAAAATGGAAGGAATAAAGTAAAGTCCTTTTATTTCTATCTTGTTTCTTGTCTGAACAATGAATTGATTTTGTCATTTGAAAGTTAAACAAGTACTACAAATGCTAGTGCCGTAATGAACATGAGACATCCTCTTCAAGAGCACCGTAAACGTAAGAGGGCCCTCTCTTATGAAAAACCTCACGATAAATGGTTGATTTCAGAAGAACTTGTGCCCAAAATCCAAATGCTTTCGGGAGAAAAATACACCCAAAGCCTTGCATGATCAGACGCAAAGTGTAAAACTTGCGCAAAACACTTAAATGAAAAAGGACGCAAAGATCAAACTTGCATAAATGTTTAAGCGAAAGTACGCAGAGAGGAAAACTCATACAATACTTGAGAAAAAAAGTGTTTTTATTTACAACGAATGTGCCAAATGGCACAAGTACAAAAGTTGGAAAAAGAAATCAAAAGCTAAGCTGCTGCATCTCCGGAACCCGGAGGAAGAGAAGCATCTGCGCCCCCAGGAGAAGTGGGTAGATCTGGTGCCGGCTCGATGTCTTGGCCTTTAACATCATCGCCTTCTGGTTCTTCTTTAGTTCTCGAGAATTTGGAACCGGAACCAGAAGAATTGGTAGCATCAGGCCTGGCAGGAAGACTCCTTTTAGCAGTTGACTCCAGCTAAGGGGCTTTAGCAATTTCGACATCAAAGTCAATGACACCCGTTTTAGTCTCTTCCAAGGTTTTTCTCCTCATTCTGTACATAACATATGTTTTTCCAACAACGAGGAAGTCGCTCGACGCTTGAGTTCTTCTTTAAGTTGGTCAACCTCGGCAGAAAGATTTTCCCACGCGGATCTAACAAATAAGATGCTGACACCGAGATCACGGACAATAGATCTGAAAAGTCTATTATGCTCAATGGTCTTCTTATACTTCTCCTCCAATTAGGTATACTTGACCCCGGCAACAACAAGTTCTTCAGTTTGTTAGTTCAAGTACGCCCCAAAATTATTCATTCTTTCAGGGGACGCAGCCTCGCAATTGGATGTAGTAAGAATGGCACCATGGACTTCAGCCGATTTGGCCCTAGCCTCTTCAAATTGAACCCTCAACGGGGCGATCTCTTGGCTAAAAGTCTACTTCTTGCTCGTTTTGATGCAACCGTGCCTCCAACACAACAACCTCAGCAGCTTTAGCTTCTAGTTCTGAATAGTGAGCAGCAGTTTGGTGCCGCTCGGCCAAACGTTGATCTCGCTCGGAGGTAAGTTCCTCCTTATTTCGAATCAACCTTTGGAAGGCCTTAGAAGCAAGAAAGTTTTCCTATGAAACAAAAAATGCAAACTCAAAAGAATACTATATCAAAGATAGAAGAGATAACGAAGGAAACGAAGAATATACCGTTGTAGCGTTATGGATAGTAGTGTTCAACAAACACTCTCTCTCTAGAGCTTGTTCCCTATCTTTTATTAAAGCCAAAGGCTTTAGATAGTTAGCAAGTTCCACCGGCCGGGATAGCAGATTGCATCCGATAGAGACCCAGTGAGTAACACTTCTCCTCCTTTGCAGATCTTCTGTGGGGGCGACATATTTTTGCCCCAAGTTCCCATGAACTGGAGACTGGGGGGGAGGAACATCCTCTTCTAGTATAGCTGTGGCCGGTGGAGATGTTGTAGCAGTTGCTGGTGGTAAAAGAAAAGTTGGTCAAGAAGGAGATGAAGCTGATGGCGTTGAAGGATGAGAAGTTGCTGCGGCAAGCACAGTGTTGGTTATTGGTTGCTTGTTAACCGAAGATGGCAGGGACCCGGTACTCAGCATCACGGTATCGGGCATACCGACTAGGATCCGAAAATGGGAGTTGGCATTTTCCACCATCTCAAACTCTTCCCAGAGCGCCGAGGCACCGTCCTCGGTTAGTGTAACTAACTCAACAAATTGAGCAGTCTGTTGAGCTGAGGTAGGTCGTCGACTTCTATGTAGAGAAGCCCCTTCCTCGTTTGCTTCCCAATCATCGTCAATTATCACGATGTCTATGGCCAGCTCGAGTGGGAGGCTCGTCACCACAACTTCCTGAGACGAATCGGGAGCGACATTCTTCGCCCTCTTATTCTTTCCCTTGGCCGTGGAGGAACGTCTTCTCTTTGGTTGTTTGTTCTCCGGCCAGGGACTCCGAGAGAAGCACTCACACCAGAAGCAGGCCGGAGACACCTATCTGTCTAAAAGCCTTTTGCAGCAGCCTCGCTGCATCATCAAGATTAGCCAAAACATCCTCCTCGGGGATGACAATTGAGCCCTGGGGTAAACCTGAATTCAATAGAAGAGAAAGGTCAAACAACTTCATTATATGAAAAGGTAAAAACAAGATGAGTTCAACTTACCATGATTTTGGACTTCCACCAGTATTTAAGGGACAATTCTTTTCACGTACGGGTTTCGAGAGTAGTAACGTCCAAAATATTTTGAACCCATTGGTCCAAGCCTTCAACCCTAGGTGGAACCTACCGAGTCACTGAAATAAATAAACGAAGAAGGGTCAATAACAATGTGGAATGATCTTTAACGAAATAAAAAACTAATGGTAGACTTACAAGTGCGGTTCCATAATTTTGGAAAGGCTAGAGCTGTGGCCGAGATGATATCGCTAGTGGCAACAGAAACGAACCGTTCCATGCACCCACGGTCGTTGTCATCATCCATGGTGCACATCAGAGCATGGTGGCCACGCTTGCTGAAATTTATCATTCCTCCACGGAAGATCTTGGAGGAATAGAGGTTCATCACTTGAACTAGGGATAACTCTTCTCCCTTCTCCTGGAACAGGCGCCGAAGACAAGCGATTGTCTCCACATTGACGGACTTACTTGTGCCAAGCACACTTAATAGCGGAAATGACATTCATAAAGATGAAATAAATGCCTGCCACCCGGTAGTATTTAATGAGAAATATTCTACACCATTAAGTACACGGCCCGTTACAAGGAATATGACATTCATTGCCTACCGTTACACATTCTTCAATGGCCCTCATAATTGATATTAAAGAGGGGCTTGATCCTAGGACCTTGTTCCCTAGATGCAGCTATAAATAGTGAGCTCTATTATCATTGTAAATGACATGAATTTTCTGGCAAACATACGCTACACTCTATTCAAATCTCAATATAATTTTATGTTTTTGTTTATTGATATCGTTGCTATTGTGCCCGCAAGCCCTGCTCCTAGAATTACTATTTCTGCTATTTAATTTTCATCTCAAGGCTAAGTATTACATTATTGTCTAATTCATTTATTATTTTAGGATCAATTTAATTCACTTGTTTATAAGCCACGTATAAATTCAACTATACCTTTTTACCGGTAAACAATCATTTATTTTCAAAATGTACGATTTCTTTCCAAAAGCAAGCTCTACTTATCAATTTCTATTCACTATTATTTACTTAACGGAAATGGTTCAGATATGTCAGTAAACTATACGAAATTGTACACATTTGCCCGTCGTTAACAGGTGGACTCAGGCCTGCCTTTGCCGTGTATAAGGTGGGTCACATATGCCTTTTTTAACAGACCTCACTAATCAAATATCTAGCACCAGATTTTAACATGTGTCACAATCTGGTGCATTCTATCTATACCCTAATTTTAAATAATAAATCAACCTGACCGATCACTCTTATTTTACTAAATCGACCCGACTCGATATTCTTTTTTAATAAACCCCAATCTTATTTTGTTAACTCACTTTTCCGTTTTCCTTATTACCAAACACACAAATAATTTTTTTTTCCTCTCTTTCTCTTCCCTTCTTTTCCCTTTTTTTTTTTCCTTTCAAGAACCCTAAACCATCCCAAATCCAGTTTCTTTTCGCTTATCTATTTTCCGTTCCTTGTTAAAAACTCAACTTGAGAGCTGTCAGTTATCAAATTTCAGTTATTTGTAAAACTAGCCACTTGTAATCTCTAATGTTAAAAATGGTGTGAATTCTGGGTAAATTTTAAATTTTGCAGAGTTGGATATTTTAGTAATATTTTTGATCTGTTGATGACGAATTTGTTTGGGGTTCTAATCCGATAATAAATAAAGAAGAAGAAAAGGAGAAAATTAGAGGCCTAAAAAATGGCGAATTTGGACTTGCAAATGAACCAAATGGAGTAGACCCATGGAGAAATTCGCGATAATTTGCGATCCCTAGCGTAAATTCTCCCTTTTTTTTCCCCACATTTAATGACTTGTGAATACTCATGATTTTTCCCTCTCTTATTTATGTGCATTATGTATGTTTTGATATAATAATTTGAAATAAAAGGGAAGAAGAAAGTGATGTGAGAGAGTGAGTTAATAAAATAAGATTTGGGTTTATTAAAAAAAGAATACTAGATCGGTTCGGTTTAATAAAATAAGAGTGATGGGTGGGGTTGGTTTATTAGTTAAAATCAGGGTATAGATGGAACGGACCAGATTGTGATGCGTGTCAAAATCTGATGCTAAATATTTTATTAGTGAGCTATGTTAAAAAAAGGCATATGTGACCCATCTTATACACGGTAAGGGCAGGACTCAGTCCACTTTTTAACGACGGGAAAATGTGTACAACTTTGTGTAGTTTACTGGCATATCTAGACCTTTTCCGTTTACTTAATTTATATCTCCACCACCTCTCCCTGAAAACAAGGAAAAAAATTCCTTCCACCATTAATAGGCATTACCTAGGCGAGGAAATGAAATTATATTTTGACAGATTTAAGTAGGTGTTTGGACACTTAAATTATAATTTTTGAAAAAATAGTATTTCAAGTTAAATAAAAAAAATCGTACTTGGAATTGAAAATTATGTTTGGACGCATTTCACTTGAAAAACTGTTGTAGTTTTGTGGGTGAGGAAAAATATTTTTCTGAAAATTTTAGAAAAGGTAGTCAAAAATAAATTTTCGAAATTTTTCTAAAAACTTGACAAAATTTTATGTACAAACATTTTTAAAAAAGAAAATTAAAAAAAATAAAAAAAATTATGGGCAAACGGGGCAAAGATAAATGAATGATTTTACTTTCCTACTTTTAGAGTAGGCAAATAAACCATTACGTACTACTTTCGATCCCTTTTATTACTCCTCTATTGACTAGCAAGCCCCTTAAAAATTATTTATTAAAGGTTAATTTACCAAAAATATTTGTTTATGGTTGATCTTGCCTAACTATATCTAATTAAAGGACTAGCGGTTGTTGTAAATATAATCCGGTTTTAAACTTCGAATATCGAATCCCAAAGAGAATTAACTTGTCAACCACAATTTTATCTATCACAAGATTCACGCAAATCAACTTTTCAAAATATTCAAATAATAATTTTCATTATCTATTCTACTAATTGCGAATAAAGGAAATACAGTAAAATTAGTAAATAAGTGTGCAAAGTGTTATAGAAAAGATTAGAGAAGCCTATATTTATGATTTTGCCAATTGTTGGAATATTTCCATTACATTATCAATAATTTTGCCAAGTTTATTCTCTACTAGTTGTGAGCACTTTACTTAATGTAATTCTTTCTCAAGCAATTGATGGTAGACTATAAATTCCGTGTTTTAGTCTCTTATTGCACTCTAATTCACTGCACTTTATTTGTGTTTGTGTTTTAATTGGTAGTCTTTTGCACTTATTATGTGTTTTATGCCTTGTAAGAGTGATTCCAAGCTATGGAGATGTTGTGAAGCTAATTCAAGTTGTTTGGAGCTTTGAAGGCTGAGTAAAAGCCCAAGGGATTAAGCCGGGATCGTGTTCGGTGATCTGGGACCAAGTCTGGATATCAAAACGCAAGCAAAAAAGCAACACTATGAGAATTTTACACTACTGCGGCGTGTGGTGAGCTCTAGCAGTGCAAATCTTGCTGCCTGATAGATGTTGAGCTCTCTAGATTTTCCCATTAATGCCCTATATGGCGTGTCGCCCTATGCAGTGCGCCTGTGCAACTTTTACAGAGTGAAAATCCTATTTCGGCTGGGAAAAGGTGTTTTCGTCTGGGCCCGACTCTACTTGATATGAGTACATGGGAAAATATTATTTTCTGGACTTTTGACATACTTTAGACCTAAGGAAGCTAAGGAGGAGTTGGGAGAGCAAAAACACAAGGAATGATGCTATAATTACGTGTTTTAGTCGCTTATTGAACTCTAATTCACTGCACTTTATTTGTGATTGAGCTTTAATTGGTAGTGTCTTGCACTTATTGTGTATATTATGCCTTGTAAGAGTGATTTCGATCTATGTAGATATTTTGTAGCTAATTAGAGCTATTTGGAGGTTTAAAGTCTGAGTAAAAGCCCAAGTCATTAATCAGGGATCGTGTTCGGGGGTCGAGGACCAAGTCTGGATGTCAAAATGCATACAAAAAGCAACACTCCGAGAATTTTGAACTACTGCAGCGCGTGGGGCGGTGCGTGGTGCAGCGTAGCAGTGCAAATCCTGCTATCTGACAGATGTTGAGCTCTCTGGATTTCCCCACTAGTGCCCTGCATGGCGTTTCGCCCCATATTGCGTGCCTATGCAATTTTTACAGAGTGAAATTCTTATTTCGGCTAGAAAAAGGTGGTTTCATCTGGGCCTGACCCTACTTGGTATAAATACATTGAAAAAATGTAATATTCTGGACTTTTGATATACTTGAGACCTAAGTAAGCTAAGGAGGAGTTGGGAGAGCAAAAGCACAAGGATTTCATCATTCCTTCCTCACTCAAGACCCGAGTTTGGATTGAATTTATGTTTTCTTATCTTGTAGTTATAATTGTGATGAATTACTTCATGTATATGGAGTAGTTCCCCTTAGGTTTTGATGGATTTGGTGTATTGAGTATTTGTTTGTGGATCATAACTCTAGTTTTATGTATTGAAGAATTTTTGGATGATCTAATTATTGTATTTATATTCACTAGTTCATGTAATCGAGAGAAGCATAACTTGTGATATCTTTGTGTTATATTATTGGTTGAGTTCATAGATTCTTTTTAGTAATCGAAAGATTCTAGTTGAATCATTGATTAAACCTAATTAGGAGAATATCGGAAGGGGTTTTCCTAAAGACAAGTCCATTATGCATTCTCGCATATCTTTACAGTGCTTAATTTGGTTCAGCTTGTGAGGTTGAGACTTAATCGAGAGAGGAGTTTCTACTAAACGTTTGAACTAATAATTGAATGAATTCGAGAGACTCACTTGAACATTAGAAGTGAATTATCTAGAGTTAGATCCCAAATAATTATCCTGCACCTATCCTATCAAAACCCTATCTTCTCCCATTGATAACCTTCTTTGATTATTCCCTGTCTCGATTGTCATTAGTCATAGCTTTAGATTCTTAGTTACTTTTAGTTAGACATCTTATAAATCTCAACTGTTGATCATCTTGGATAGGAACCAAGCTAGAAACTACGAGAACACTATTTAAATCCAATCCTTGTGGATACGAAATTATACTATACTATATTTGATTATCGAGCAAAATTTAAGTGTGTGTTTTGCGCTCGTCAAATTTTGGCGCTGTTGCGGGGATTGGCAATCAATAGTATTTGCAATAGTTTGTAGTGCTAATTCATGAATTTTTTCTTGGTTTTTCTTTGTGCTGCGGTTCTTTTCTAAGGGTTTTATTTGAACCGAATATAGTTAATTTTATTTTTTTTAGGAGTAGGAAACCTTTTGCTGCAATTTGAATTGAAGGTAATATCTCTTAACTTTATTATGCCTTGAGAATAGCGAGTACTTTAGTTGTGATGCTTAGGCTCAGTTTTTGACTCTTGTATAAGTACCATAAATTGTATGATCGTAACTTTGCTTAATTGCTTTGACTAGAGTGTCTTGATAGTCCAATCCTGAGTGAGTTATGTGCCATGTGTGTGTGAGGTTTTGTATATTCTATGCATTGCATTGGATGTCTAGAACTTGCCCTATGTGTTTGCAAAGCGAAATAGTAGTTTTATTCAGTCTTGGAAGTGGTATAGGCATTTCTTTATTGAGCCAGATATATGCTACTAACCACCTAACTGTTATGTATCTTAGTTAACCCTTTTGAGCATGTAATCCTATTCAGTTTTTTGAGTTGGCCATCTATTTACCTCTCGTGAACACTTGAATTTGTTATGAACTTTCTAAAAGTTGAAGTTTGGGGTGGTTGGTTTGGCGTTTGAGTGGAAATATTGAACAAAGGAGAAAGGTGCACTGTTTTGAAAAAGTAAGAGCCACTTGAATTGAAAAAGAAAGGAAAAAATTAAGTGTATGATTGTGAAAAATGTTCCTTGATAGTGGTGACTCTTGATGTATTTATGCTTAAAGAAGTAGGGAGTTAATGTATATTGATGTGAAGGTTGAGTTATGATTTGACATAGGTGTGGGGTATTGAACAGTTAAGTGTATGTATTAAAGTGCTTAGGAAGGTGTAGTCACTCTTATATCCAAATGTATCCTACCCATCCCACAACCTACATTATAACCAATCAAAGTCCAACTTGACCCTTGACTGAATGAGCTCAATTAGTAGAGTAGTACACTACGGGCAAGCCTATGATATGTCTTTTGTGGCACATGAATGTTACAGAGTGAGTGAATTCTTTCTATCTTGAGTTCCAGATTGTTCTTAATTTTTATTGTGTGTGGAACTACTCTCTATTGTTGTGTGAGGGAACTTGATTCTTGAAGGAAAGGAAATGCCGTTGACCTCTATGTTAGAGTAAGTGAGCGGGTTGTGAAAACTGCATGGTGCTTTGGAGTCAAATCTTGAGGCGAGGATGTTACGTTATTGTGCTTAGTCTATTTTAAATAGTCTTAGTGTGATAAGTTATGATAGTTGTTATAAAAGGTCATGTCTATATGAAGTGCAGTTTGATTGCTCTAGGACGAGCAATGGTTTCAGTGTGGGGTGTTGGTGGTAGACTATAATTACGTGTTTTAGTCGCTTATTGCACTCTAATTCACTACACTTTCTTTATGTTTGAGCTTTAATTGGTAGTATTTTGCACTTATTGTGTGTTTTATGCCTTGTAAGAGTGATTCCGAGCTATGTAGATGTTGTGGAGCTAATTCAAGCTGTTTGGAGCTTTTAAGTCTGAGTAAAAGCCCAAGGGATTAAGCCGAGATCATGTTTGGGGGTCGAGGACCAAATCTGGATGTCAAAACGCAAGCAAAGAGCAACACCCTGAGAATTTTGCACTGCTGCGGTGCATGGTGCACCGCAACAGTGCAAATCCTACGCTAGACAGAAGTTGAGCTCTCTGGATTTTTCCCACTAATGCCCTGCATGTCGTGTCGCCCCATGTTGCGTGCCCGTGCAGTTTTTACAGAGTGAAAATCCTATTTCGGCTAGAAAAAGGTGGTTTTGTCTGGGCCCGACCCTACTTGGTATAAATACATTGAAAAAATGTTATATTCTGGACTTTTGACATACTTGAGACCTAAGGAAGCTAAGGAGGAGTTGGGAGAGCAAAAGCACAAGGATTTCATCATTCCTTCCTCACTCAAGACCCGAGTTTGGTTTGAATTTATGTTTTCTTATCTTTTAATATAATTGTGATGAATTACTCTATGTCTATGGAGTAGTTCCCCTTAGGGTTTGATGGATTTGGTGTGTGGATCATAACTCTAGTTTTATATATTGAAGCATTTTGGATGATTTAATTGTTCCATTTATATTCACTAGTTCATGTAATCGAGAGAGGCATAACTTGTGATATCTTTGTATATTGCTGGTTGAGTTCATAGATTCTTTTTAGTAATTGAAAGAGGCTAGTTGAATCATTGACTAAACCTAGTTAAGAGAATAATCGGAGGAGGTTTTCCTAAAGACCAATCCACTACGCATTCTCGCATATCTTCATAGTGCTTAATTTTGTTCATCTTGTGAGGTTGAGACTTAATCGAGAGAGGAGTTTCTACTGAACATTTGAACTAATAATTGAGTGAATTCGAAAGACTACTTGAACATTCGAAGTGAATTATCTAGATTTAGATCCCAAACAATTATCCTCCACCCATCTTATCAAAACCCTATCTTCTCCTATTGATAACCTTCTTTGCTTATTCCTTGTTTCGATTGTCATTAGTCAATAGCTTTAGATTCTTAGTTACATCAAGTTAGACATCTTATAAATCTCAACTGTTGATCATCTTGGATAGCAACCAAGCTAGAAACTACGAGAACATTGTTTAAATTCAATCCCTATGAATACATATTATACTATACTACATTTGATTAGCGAACAGAATTTTAGTGTGTGTTTTGGCGCTCGTCAGCAATCTCAATAAATAATAGATGTATTCTCTCGAACTACCCTAGGGGGAAATTTCTCACCGCTCACTCTGATCAAGTCAAAGCTTCATTATCTTTAACCTTGGTTTTAAACCCCTAGTATTGATCTCTTATATACCTAGAGAGTGAGGTTGTTCAATTACCTAAATACATATTTTCTCTCGAGTAATATGTAATAAATAGGCATAGTAAATTGACGCCCTTCAATCAACTAAATTAAGAATGTAGTTGAACAAGTAGAGAAATAAGAATACTCTATTGTATTAAATGTAACAAGAATTCATCCAACAAAAAGTTCAATTAAAACTCTAAATAATGACATTAGCTATTCATAGTCATGCTCACAGTAATATCAGTAATTGAAAGCATTGAATTACAAGCTTTGGAAGAAAGGGAGAAAAACTATGTGATCCTGTGCTCCCGAAGTGCTCCAGCAGTCTTTCACCTCCAAAATTGGTCTAGCCCTTTTAAAATCTATTTTAGGACTATTTATAGGGGTGTGCTAAAATACGGGGTGAAATTAACTAAGTCTAAGCCAAAAGGATAAAGGTGCCTCAGAAAGACTCCGCATGCGCCTCACTTCTGCTACCTCAGCTAGCCTGGTCGCGATTCATGCGCCTCGTGCCTAGCTACCTCCTTCGTTCGACTCCTTCGTGTTGGTAGAAAAATCAAGTAACTTCCTATCACGAGCCAATTCTCACCATATGTCGTGATGGCACCTAACGCTGCCCTCAGGTAAGCCAGAGTAAATTAACACAATAATTGATAGTTCATTACCTTTTTTAAAACAAGTGATGAAATAAATGTCACGACCCTAAATTTCCCTCCGTAGGATGTCGTGATGGCACCTCGTCTCTGAGAATAGAGAATCTTAACATTCATGCAGAGATAACTGATAAAATAATTAAAGTCTCTATAACTCAACATATAATATAAAAATAAACTCCACAACTCAGCATATACAACTTCCCAAAACCCGGCGAATACAAGTCACAAGCTCTATATAGTAGTACTGAATAACCCTATACATCAATGTCTATAAAAGGATAAGAAAAAAAGATAGTCTAGGTAGAGGGGGACTCCGAGGCCTGCAGATGCCGGCAGGTATGCCTTGAAGTCTCCGAAGCTGAGTTCTCGCCAGTGCCTGTACTGGTAGGAGGTACCTGGACCTCACAAGAAGATATGCGGAAGCGTAGCATGAGTACACCACAACGGTACCCAGTAAGTGCCGAGCCTAACCTCGGTAGAGTAGTGACGAGGCCAGGTCAAGGCCCTACTGGAACAAATAAGAAACTGATGAGTGATTAATATTATAATAATAATAGCAATGGTAATGAAACAAGTAAGAAATATACCAAAATTAATTACACAGAACCAAGGCAAATGATGCATCACGGAATAAATCAACGAGAATAGTATTTCAAAACTTCACACTTTGCTTCAATGTGAATCACGACCCTTATAACTCAATACCAATTTCAACAATATTCTAAGAATAACAACTTCAAGTAAATAATTCAACGGATAAATAATGAATATGGAACAAATGAGGCAAATATTTCGACTAAACATGTAGAGCAATTAATAAGTAAGAGATAAGACCAGTAGAACATGTGAAAATAGACTAATGATGATGAATACAACATGATAAGATAACTCAATTAAGGCATGAAAGGAATTTACGCAGCTAAAACTGATAAATTTCAACATTTAGCCCGTGTACACACTCGTCACCTTGCGTATGCGGCTTCAACACATCACAATCATCACAATACAACAGCAATCCTAACCGGTAACTCCCCCACACAAAGTTAGGCAAGACACTTACCTCAAAACACGCTGACGCAATCCATTAGTAGGCCTATCCCTCGATTATCCAACTCCGAACGGCTCGAATCTAGACAAAACAACTTTATACCTTAAATATAAACTATAGGAAACTATTTCGAACAATAAAATCATGATCTTTGCAATGACATAAAAAGTCAACTTTTGCCCGCGTCTCAGAACCCCCGCCAAATTATAAAATCCAAATACCCATTCGATAACGAGTCCAAGCCTACAAGAATTACTCAAGTCCGACCTCAAATCGCTTTTCAAATCCCCAAATTTTAGCCATGAGATCTTCTAAACCAGGCGGATTGGGCTATTGAGGCTGAAACTGCTGCCTGGGCTGATTCATAAAACCATGAGCTCCTTATCCCTGAAATCTGGGGTTGTTTTGTTGCCATGCATTAGCGGTACCCCCAGGTGAACTCCATCAAAACCGGGGTGCTTCTGACCCATTGCATTAAAATTATAATTTCCCAAAGCATTCACTTTCTCAGTTGAAGCTTGACACTCATGAGTAGGGTGTCCTCTTCCACATATATCACAGGCTGTATGAGGCTCACTTTGTATCTTGGCTAAGGTTAGCTTCCGTATTTCTTTAGCCATAGTATCAAGCTATGCCTGCACCAAATGTATTAGCATTAACTTGGTGAACACCAGTTGATCTTCTTATTTTAGCTCTCTCCGAGGGCCACTAACTAGCATCTTCAGATAACTCATCAAGAACTATTACTATCTCCTCTAGAGTCTTCTTCATCAAAGGGCCTCCAACTGCATTGCTCAATGTTCTACGCGAGGCTGGTGTCAATCCATCCCAAAAGTCCTAGAGTTGCATCCAGAGTTTATTCCACTATGTTGACACTTTCTAACAATCTCCTTAAGCCTCTCCCATGCTTCAAAAATAGTTTCAGTCTCTTTCTAGCAAATGTTATGGATTTCTCTTCTAAACTTGCCAGTCTTAGCTTAGGAAAAATATTTATCAAGGAATTTTCTGGTCATCTCCTCCCATGTTCTATTCGATCCCGTGGGCAAGCTTCGAAGCCATTACTGTGCATCATCTTTAAGTGAAAAGGGGAATGCCCTTAAGTACACCGCATCTTGTGATATCCCATTGTATTGAAAATATCCATAATCTCCTCGAAGTATTAGATGTGTGTTTGGATCTTCATTCATATTTCCTCTGAAGACACATCAGTTCTGAGTGGTTTGAAGCAACCCTTGATTCAACTCAATATTGTTAGCTGCAATTGGAAGTGGTCTAACACTTGATAAGCCTTGATTGTAGACCGCTCTAGCATAATCGCCTAGTGATATCCCAGGCATGGGAGCTATATTTTCGAACTGGTCTACAGCCAAGGGTTGATTTTGAGCAATTCCTCGACCCCTCTCTTCTTCTGATAATATGTGCATCTCTAATACCTACTTTCTCAGCATCCCGTGCAACTATTTCTCGTTGTTGGGCTGCCTCTCTTGCAGCCAAATGTACATTATCATCACCTTTTCCAGCCATAGTTTCTTTGGCTGAGGATTGCCCAACCTTTTCTAATGTTTCGGTGAGAGTTCTTTCCTTCCTCTGCTGTCGCAGTTATTTTTCTATCTCTGGCCTGTATGGTACCACTTCTTTCGCAGAAGCTGGAGTCATGCACCAATCTTAACCTGTAACCTGCGCATAGTCAAATAACATCAAACATAAAAAGAGACACTAAAATAAAAGGAAAAAAAATTCCTGAACTACAAACTATTTCAAACACTATTGATTGCTAATTCCCTGGCAACGTCGCCAAAATTTGACGAGCGCAAAACACGCACTTAAATTTTACTTGCTAATCAAATATAGTATAGTATAATATCGTAACCATAGAGATTGGTTTCTAGCTATAATAGTATTCTCGTAGTTTCTAGCTTGGTTGCTATCCAAGATGATCAACAGTTGAGATTTAAAAGATGTATAACTAAAATAAACTAAGAATCTAAAGCTATTGACTAATGATAATCGAAATAAGAAATAATCAAAGAAGGTTATCAGTGGGAGAATATATGGTTTTGATAGGATATGTGCAAGATAATTATTCGGGATCTAACTCTAGATAATTCACTTCTAATGTTCAAGTGAGTCTCTCAAATTCACTCAATTATTAGTTCAAACATTCAACAAAAACTCCTCTCATGATTAAGTCTCAACCTCACAAGATGAACCAATGTTAAGCACGTGAAGATATGCAAGAATGCGTAATGGATTGGTCTATAGGAAAATCTCTTTCGATTATTCTCCTAACTAGGTTTAATCAATGATTCAACTAGCCTCTTTCGATTACTTAGAAGAATCTATGAACTCAACCAACAATATAATGCAAAGATTACACAAGTTATGCCTCTCTCGATTACAAGAACTAGTGAATAAAGACGCAACAATTAAATCATCCAAAAACGCTTCAATACATAAAACTAAACTTATAATCCACAAACAATCGTAAATACACCAAATCCATTAAAGCCTAAAGGGAAATACTGCATAGATATGGAGGAATTCATCTCAAATAAAATTAAAGTATAGGAAAACATAAAATCAACCTAAACTCGGGTCTTGAGTGAGGAAGAAATGATGAAATCCTTGTGCTTGAGTTCTTCCAACTCCTCCTTAGCCTCCTTATATCCAAAGTATGTCAAAAGTCAAAAAAATAATATTTTTCCATGTATTTATACCAAGTAGGGTCGGGCCAAACATAATCACCCTTTCCTAGCTGAAATAGGATTTTCAGTTTGTAAAAATTACATAGGCGCGCCTCATGGGGCGCCATGCGGGGCATTAGTGGAGAAATCCAGAGAGCTCAACATTTGTCATGCAACAGGATTTGCACTGCTGTGGTGCACCACGCGCCGCAGTAATGCAAATTTCTTAGAGTACGGCTCCAAACTTGATTTTTGATATCCAGACGTGGTCCTCGACCCTCGAACACAATTCCGGCTTAATCCCTTGGGCTTTTACTTAGACTTCAAAGCTCCAATAGCTCGAATTAGCTTCACAACATCTACATAACTTGCAATCACTCCTACTAGGCATAAAACACACAATAAGTGCAAAACACAACCAATTAAAGCTCAAACACAAATAAAGTGCAGTGAATTAGAATGCAATAAGCGACTAAAACATGAGATTATAGCCTACCATCAATATTTGAACTGGGCTACGTGCCGCTGCGGAGTTACATTACGATGAGATCCTTTGTGAATAGTTCGCATGTTTTGTTTCTCCCTTGGGGAATGGATTCATAGTATGTTAATGATAGAGAGTTGTGCTTGTCGGACTTGTTTGATAGTTCTCGTGTGTTTCTCTTTCCATTTTTAGTCATATTCAAGTTGTGCTTGTGAGTTTAGATTGCAAGGTATGTGCCCAGGTGGCGTTGGGTGTGACTTGTTGATTTGGGTGAGTGGTTATGAGATCGTCATGTTTCTTATGTCAGAAGTGTTGGGAAGGTTTGGAAAAGGGTTCTAGTTGATACGAGGTTGATTACCGTTACTGCGCTTGATTATGGGCAGTTATTGTGGTTAGAGTTAGTATTATAGGCATATATGTGATGTTTTGCATCGTGTGGTTATACCGTGTGAGCAAACTTATGATTATTTGCAGCTAATTAAGGTTGATACCGTATGTTTATGTGGGAATCTGGTCTATGGGTAATAATTAGATGTTGAAAATTTAGTTCTAAGGCTTACTAGTATGGGCGGAGGGAATAATCTTCAGTCGAGATGGTGTTGTCGGGCTTATATGGATTGGGGTGATATGGGGTCACCCGCGAGTATATGTATGGTCAGTACATTTAGTGATTTTATGGCTTGGGAGCGACTATTGGCACGTTCGAGAATGAACGTTTGTTTAAGAGGGGGAGAATGTAACGACCCCGTTCAGTCATTTAAGGTCATGAGTAGCTTCATGTTATGTACTTTGACTTGCGTGTATGGCCGATTTCGATTTTCGGGTTATTCGGGATTGATTTGGAAGAAAGATTCTTGTCTTAGAAGCTTAACTGGTAATTGTTGACCGGAGTTTGACTTTTGTGTAGACGACTCCGGTATGGTATTTTGATGATTCCAATAGCTTCGTATGGCGATTTGGGCTTAGGCGTATGTCCAAGTTTAGATTTGGAGGTCTGTCGGTTGATTTGATGCATTTTGGAAAAAGTTGAAAAGTTTAAGGCTTGGAAGGTTAAGAGGTTGAGAGAATTGACCGGGAGTTGGCTTTGTTGATAACGGGTCAAGATTATGATTTTGAGAGTTGGTATAGCTCCTTTGTGTCATTCCGCACTTGCATACAAAATTTGAGGTCATTCCGCACTTGCATACAAAATTTGAGGTCATTCCGGAATGGTTTGATACGTTTTGACATTAGTTTTAGAAGTTGGAAGTTCATTAGTTTATTAGGCTTGAATCGATGTGCGATTCATAGTTTTGATGTTGTTTGATTTAACTTGGGGCCTCGAACAAGTCCGTGTTATGTTATTGGATTGGTTGGTATGATTGGAGGGGGTCCCGGGGGCCTCGGGTGCGTTTCAGATTAGTTTTGAGCCATTTTGCCCATGTTTGGAGTTGCTCATTTTCTGATGTTTCAGTTGTTCTTTGCGATCGCGAAGATGAGGCTAGGATCGTGAAGTGATCCTTGGAGCTCAGTATTTTGTTCATCGCAGACATGACTGTGGACACGCATTTGTGAAGGTCCAGCTGGTTGTTATCCGCGTTCGCGTCTATGCTTCCGCGTTCGTGTAAGAAAGCTGGGGGCTAGCGGAATATTACTCATCGTGTTCGTGATATGTTGGATACGTTTGCAAAGTGTCACCTCATTGTTCATCGCGTTCGCAATGTATGTGCCTTGAACACGAAGCTTGTTTTCTCTAGGCAGTATTTTTATGCTTCTCGATCATGAGGCTTTTTCTGCGGTCGCGAAGAGGAACACCTGGAGAGACTTTTTATCACGACCCAAGATCTCATATGTCGTGATGGCGCCTATCGCAATGAAATAAGCTTAATAGTGAAATCTCATAATATCTGATAAAAAAATAACGCAACTCAATACAAAATCTCCCAAAATTCGGGTGTCACTGAGTACATGAGCATCTAAATGACAATATGGTCTGACTACTAAAATACTGTCTAGAAAGATATGACAGTACAAATAAACTGAAAAGAAGGAGAGTCAAGGTCTGCGGATGCCAAGGCAGCTATCTCATTAGTCTCTGAATAGATAAAGCTCCAAAGCTAGCAACCACCGTGCCCATAAGCACATGGATCTCTACACGAAGTGCAGAGTGTAGTACGAGTACAACCAACCCAATGTACTCAATAAGTAACAAGACTAAGCTTAGGCTGAAAGCAGTGACGAGCTCAAATAATTACAGTCCAAATCCAGATTTATAACCGTACAGATATGACAGGAAGAATGACAGTAATATCTCAGAGAAAATTCGTAAAGAGTTTGTATACAGTAACGAAATGTAGACATGATTTTAAGTTTAACAGTTTAGGCTCAACAAAGATAAAATATGCCAAGTATAACTAATATGAGGAATGTTACATCTCTATATATACCTGTCAAATGTGCATGTCACATGTAATGCATCATAATGATAACCTCACGTACTCACACTCTCTGAGTACTCAATCTGACTATCTCAATTCTCACTCATCACACTCAGTCACTCAACACTCTACAATACCTGAACTCACTGCTGGTATTTCAGACTCCGGAGGGGCGGATTGTGCCCAAGAGCTAATATAAAGCCAATATGGCCTACTATGGCGTGCATCCCGATCCCATAACAATATATAAAGCCCATAAGGCTTGCTGCGACGTGCATCTTGATCCATAATAATAATATATATAAAGCGCTGCGGTGTGCAACCCGATCCACAATCTAACTCACAACACGACTCTCAGGCCCCAACTCAGTCATCAATCTCTCCAGTCTCTTGGGCTAAAAAATCTCATGACAATCAGCTCAAAAATGATAATACGATGTAACAATAAATGGCAACAGAGACTGAGATATGATATGCCAATGATAGATGTGATTGAGTACATAATTGCAAATTAAACAAATAATTTAATAGCAAAACGACCTCTGGGTCCCAACAGTACTAGCTTGTAGCCTAATTATGATTTCTAACATGAATCACAGACCAATGTCTCTAACACATAGAGAACACATGAATGATAACAAGATTAGATAACTACACAGTTCCACAGAAACAATCACATGACACGTAATTCAGGGATTCATACCCTCAAACCAGGTTTAGAAGTGTTACTTTTCTCAAACAAAAATCTGAGTCCAGTAACCATAAAGTCAACTCTCGATCAAACTTCTCAACTCTCGAAACTTCCATTTTTCCAACTTTTGCCAGTTCAAGCCAAAATCACCTACGGACCTCCAAATAAATATCCAGACTCCTAAGTCCAAAATTATCCTACGAAGCTATCTGAACTATCAAAACTCTATTTCGGAGTCACTTACATATACGTCAACATCCGGTCAACTCTTTCAACTTAGGCTTCAAACATTGGGACTAAGTGTCCCAACTTATTCTGAAACATCCCCGGAACCAAACCAACCACCCCGACAAGTCACATAACAACAAATGAGCACAATATAAGCAATAAATGGGGGAACACGTCTATAATACTCAATATAACCGACCGGGTCGTTACATTCTCCCCCTTTTAAACAAACGTTCATCCTCGAACGGGCCTAGAATCATTAGAGTCTCAAATAGGCATGGATAGCTGCTCCACATTTCCCGCTCAGTCTCCCAAGTAGCCTCCTCGACTGGCTGACCTCTCCACTACACCTTCATTGAAGCTATGTTCTTTGACCTCAACTTTTGAACCTGCCGATCCAAAATGGCCACCGGCTCCACATCATAAGTCAAATCCCCATCTAACTAAACCATGCTGAAGTCCTAAACATGAGATGGATTGCCGAAATACTTCCGGAACATGGAAACATGAAATACTAGATGAACAGTCGATAGACTAGGCGACAATGCAAGCTTGTAAGCCACCTCCCAAATCCTCTCAAGCATCTCAAACGGGCCAATATACCAAGGGCTCAACTTGCCCATCTTCCTGAACCTCATAAAACCCTTCATGGGTGAAAATTTGAGCAATGCCTTCTCCCCCACCATGTAAACAACATCACGAACCTTCTGATCGGCGTAACGTTTCTGTCTAGACTATGCCGTGCGAAGCCGATCCTGAATCAACTTAACCTTGTCCAAAGCATCCTGAACCAAGTCAGTACCCAATAGCCTAGCCTCACCCGGCTCAAACCAACAAACTGGAGACCGACACCGTCTCCCATACAAAGCCTCATATGGAGCCATCTGAATACTCGATTGGTAGCTGTTGTTGTAGGCAAACGCTGCAAGCGGCAGAAACGGATCCCAAGAACCCTTGAAATCCATGACACAAGCGCATAGCATATATCCCAATATCTGAATAGTGCGCTGGGACTGTCCGTCCGTCTGAGGGTGGAATGTTGTACTCAACTCAACCCGTGTGCCTAACTCTTGATGCACTACTCTCTAAAACTACAATGTGAACTGCGTGCTCTAGTTTAAAATGGACATCGATACACCGTGAAGGCGAATAATCTCACGGATATAGATCTCAGTCAAGCACTCCGAAGAATAGGTAGTCCCAACTAGAATGAAATGCACGGACTTGGTCAACCGTTCCACAATCACCCAAATAGCATCAAACTTCCTCGAAGTCCATGGGAGCTCAACGACGAAGTCCATTGTGATACGTTCCCATTTCCACAATGGAATCTCAATCCTCTGAAGCAAACCGCACGGCCTCTGATGCTCGTACTTTACTGTTGATAATTTAAGCACCGAGCTACAAACCGCACTATTTCTTTCTTCATCCTCCTCCATTGATAGTGTTGCCTCAAGTCCTGATATATTTTCGTGGCACCCGAATGGATGGAATAGCGCGAACTGTGGGCCTTCTCAAGAATCAACTCACATAACCCATCTATATTGGGCAAACAAATTTGACCCTGCATTCGCAACACCCTATCATCCCCAATAGAAACCTCCTAGGCATCACCGCGCTGAACCGTGTCCTTATGGACACGCAAATGAGGGTCATCATACTGATGCTCTCTGATGAGATCAAATAAGGAAGACCAAGAAACCACACGAGCTAGAACCCGACTAGGCTCCGAAACATCTAATCTCACGAACTGATTGGACAAGGCCTGAACATCTGATGCAAACGGTCCGTCACCAACAGGAATGAATGCAAGGCTACCCATACTCACCGCCTTTCTACACAAGGCATCGGCCAGGCCTTCCTGGGATAATACAAAATGGTAATATCATAGTTCTTTAGCAGCTCCAACCATCTCCTCTGCCTCAAATTTAGATCCTTTTGCTTGAAAAAGTGCTAGAGACTACAATGATCCATAAATACCTCACAAGACACACCCATAGAGATAATGCCTCCAAAACTTCAATGCATGAACGATGGCAGCCAACTCCAAATCATGAACATGGTAGTTCTTCTCATAAGGCTTCAACTGGTGTGAAGCATACCCTCCTGCATCAAGACACACCCAATACTAATCCGAGAAGCATCACAATACACTGTATATGAACCCGATGTTGAAGGCAAAACTAGAACTGGAGCTGTTGTCAATACAGTCTTGAGCTTCTGAAAGCTCTCCACACACTCATCCGACCACCTGAATGGAGCACCCTTCTAGGTCAACCTGGTCAAAGGAGCTGCAATAGACGAGAAACCCTCCTTGAAGCGACGATAATATTCGGCCAAGGTGAGTAAATTCTGAATCACTGTAGCTGAAGACGGTTTGGACCAACTCTGAACCACCTCTATCTTCTTTGGATCCACCTTAATCCCCTCGCTGGACACCACATGGTCCAAGAACGCCCACCTAATTGAGCCAAAACTCACACTTGGAGAACTTGGCATAAAGCTTCTCCTCTCTCAACCTCGGTAGTACGATCCTCAAATGTTGTACATGCTCCTCTTGGTTACGTGAGTACACCAGAAAATCATCAATAAATACTATGACAAACGAATCAAGATATGACTGGAATGCACTGTTTAGCAGATGCATGAATGCTGCTGTGGCATTGGTCAGCCTGAAAGACATCACAAGGAACTCATAGTGACCATAGCGGGTCCTGAATGCTGTCTTCAGAATATCCGAGTCCCCAATCTTCAACTGGTGATACCCAACCCTTAAATCAATCTTGGAGAACACCCTAGATCCCTAAAGCTGGTCAAATAAGTAATAAATGAGCAGCAAAGGATACTTGTTCTTAATTGTAACTTTGTTCAACTGTCTATAGTCAATGCACATACACATAGTAACATCTTTCTTCTTCACAAACAGAACCGATGCACCTCAAGGCGACATACTAGTAATGAACCCCTTATCAAGAAGCTCCTGAAGCTGCTCTCTCAATTCCTTCAACTCTGCTGGTGCCATATGGTACGGAGGATTAGAAATGGGTTGAGTGCCCAGCACCAAGTCAATACCAAAATCAATATCCCTATTAGGTGGCATGCCCAACAGGTCTGCAGGAAACACATCCGAAAAATCTCGCATTACCGAAATAGAATCAATAGTAGGAGTATCAGTACCAACATCTCTCACAAAATCCAAATATGACAAACACCCCTTTCTAACCATCCATTGGGCCTTCAGGTACGAAATCACCCTACTGAGAACATAGTCTAGAGAACTTCTCTACTCGATCTTAGGTAACCCCGGCATCGCCAACGTCACAGTCTTAGCGTGACAATCCAGAATAGCATGACATGGGGATAGCCAATCCATACCCAGAATCACCTCGAAATCAACCTGCTTAACAACAAGAGATTAACTCTAGTCTCCAATCCCCCAATAGTCACCACACACGACCGATACACACGGTCCACAATAATAGAATCGCCCACCGACTTAGATACATGAACAGGTAAAACTAAGGATTCACGGGGCATATCAAGATAAAGAGAAAAATTTGATGATACATACGAATAAGTGGAACTAGGGTCAAATAATATGGAGGCATCCCTGTGGCATACTGAGACAATACCTGTGATCATTGTGTCTGAAGCAACGACCTCTAGCCTGGCAAGGAAAGCATAGCAACGAGCCTGACCGCCACCTGATCGACCTCCCACTCTAGGGCGACCTCTAGTTGCCTGAGCCCCACCCCAAGCTGGCCGTGCGGGTGTTGAAGTAACTAGTGCAAAAGTAATAACCTGGCCCCTTTTCTGAACTGGACCTCCCAAGAGACGGTGACAATACCTCCTCACATGTCCAAACTCCCCACACTCGTAGCATTTCCGATCCGTTAATGGTGGTAGAGACTGAATCAAACCCCGGTAACCAAAATACCTACTAGAAATACTTGGTACAGATGAATCCTGAACTGAGGGAGCACGAGATGAACTCTAAGCCAGGAGGGCACTGAGAGATGAATGACCCGGATGAGCACTGTATGAACCATGGCTAGGTGATGCACCACGATGAACCGGACGAGCCATTTCAACGGGCCTATAAGGACAGCCCCTGTTTTTGGTGTGACTGACCCCTAGAAGAAACACTGCTGAAACCACCCGAACCACGAGGCCTCTTGGCCTCCCTCTCCTCACGCTCTTGAATACGGACCTTATCTAGCTGCCTAGCAATATAAACCACCTTGTCGAACCTAGAACCTGATGCAATATCTCAAGTCATAACAAACCGCAGTCCGTAGTTGAGGCCATCAATGAACCTACTAATCCTCTCCCTCTTTGTGGGTACCAACCAGATCACATGACGAGCCAACATTAAAAATCTCATCTCGTACTAGGTCACGAACATACCGTCCCAGCATAACTGCTCAAACAGCCTATGCAACTCCTCCCTGCGGGTCGGTGGCATAAACTTCTCCGAGAAGAGGATGGAGAAATCGTGTCATGTAAGTGGTGCAACATCAACTGGCCTGCTCCGCTCATAGGCCTCCCACTATTTTAAGGCTTCCCCCGACAACGGAAAAGTAGTAAATGAGACTCCACTAGTCTCCAGAATACCCCCCCCCCCCCCC
>MCJB01052053.1:88040-128690 GCA_002018475.1 Nicotiana obtusifolia | reverse complement strand
CCCCCCCCCGCCGTGCGAAGAATCCGCTGGCACCCATCCAAGAAGTCCTGAGCATCCTCTGACTCAGCCCCACTGGATGATGGAGGATTGAGCCTCCCAAACGTCTCTAGTCTCTTCTGCTCCTTGTCACTCATAGGGGGACCCACCTGGGCCCGAGCAACTTCAACCTGCTGGGTTGGTACTACCCCCGGTGTCTGAAGTCCCTGCACCACCTGCTCCGGAGTACGAGCAGCAGAAGTTTGAGCGCCTCCCCCCGCCTGAGAATTGCCTAAACTGAAACCGCCTGAGGAAGGCTAGTGCATACAGTCAATATCTGGGCCAAAGCCTCTTGAAGGCCTAGAATCCTAAGCGGCACAACTGGTGCCTGAGCTGGTTCCATCGACTCAATAACATTTGTAATCTGCTCCTGAGTTGGAGCAACTGGTGGGTCTACAAGGTGCTGCTCTAGCTACTGTACGAGCTGCACTTCGGCCTCTGTCGTGGCCCTGGCCTCTTGCGGCCCTAACTGGTCGCACTGGTGGCCGTCTGCCCGATCCGGTAGCACGTGTCCTCACCATCTGTGAGAGAATAGAAGAATAGAAGTTTAGTGTTTGAAATCAATAAATTCGCATGCCCACAATACAAGAAAGTGGAGGTTTTCCTAATGGTTCGGCAGCCTCTCAAAGTTAAGTTCAGATGTTTCCACACCGATCCGCAAAACTCTACTAAACCTACTTATGACTTGTGAGACCTATGTAACCTAGGCTCTAATACCAACTTGTCACGACCCAAAATCTAAAATGTCGTAATGGCGCCTATCGCAATACTACGCAAGCTGAAAATCACAAATAACCACACATCTTTATTTAAAACATAATGAAATAAGCTTAATACTGAAAATCTCATGATATCTGATAAGAAAATACCGCAACTCAATACAAAATTTGCCAAAATCCGGGTGTCACTGAGTACATGAGCATCTAAATGACAACATAGTCTGACTACTAAAACACTGTCCTGAAAGATAAGACAGTACAAATAAACTGAAAAGAAGGAGAGTCAAGGTCTGCGGACACCAAGGCAACTATCTTATTAGTCTCTGAATAAATAAAGCTCCAAAGCTAGCAACCACCGTGCCCAGAAGCACATGGATCTCCACACGAAGTGCAGAGTGTAGTACGAGTACAACCAACCCAATGTACTCAATAAGCAACAAGACCAAGCTTAGGCTGAAAGCAGTGACGAGCTCAAATAATTACAGTCCAAATCCAGATTTATAACCGTACAGATATGATAGGAAGAATGACAGTAATATCTCAGAGAAAATTCGTAAAGAGTTTGTATACAGTACCAAAATGTAGACATGATTTTAAGTTTAATAGTTTAGGCTCAACAAAGATAAAATATGCCAAGTATAACTAATATGAGGAATGTTACATCTCTATATATACCTGTCAAATGTGCATGTCACATGTAATGCATCACAATGATAACCTCACGTACTCACACTCTTTGAGTACTCAATCTGATTATCTCAATTCTCACTTATCACACTCAGTCACTCAGCACTCTACGGTACCTGCACTCGCTGCTGGTATTTCAGACTCTGGAGGGGCGAATTGTGCCCAAGCGCTAATATAAAGCCAATATGGCCTACTACGGCGTGCATCCCGATCCCATAACAATATATAAAGCCCATAAGGCCTGCTGCGACGTGCATCTTGATCCATAATAATAATATATATAAAGTGCTGCGGTGTGCAACCCGATCCACAATCTAACTCACAACACGACTCTCAGGCCCCAACTCAATCATCAATCTCTCCAGTCTCTCGGGCTAACAAATCTCATGACAATCAGCTCAAAAATGATAATACGATGTAATAATAAATGGCAATGGAGACTGATACCTGATATGCCAATGATAGATGTGATTGAGTACATAATTGCAAATTAAGAAAATAATTTAACAGCAAAACGACCTCTTGGGTCCCAACAGTACTAGTTTGTAGCCTAATTAAGATTTCTAACATGAATCACAGCTCAATTTTCCTAACACGTGGAGAATAAATGAATGATAACAAGATGGATGACTACACAGTTCCACAGAGACAAGCAAGTCACAATTACTATGGTGCACGCCCACACGCCCGTCACCTAGCATGTGCGTCACCTCAACACCAACCACATAACACGTAATTCAGGGATTCATACCCTCAGAACCAAGTTTAGAATTGTTAACTCAAACCGCGCCAATCTATGCTCCAACAAACCCTTGCCTCGCGAATCGGTCTCGAACAACTCGAATATAGCCACAAACAACTCAATACTATCAACAGGAGCTATAGGAATCAATTCCATATGATAAAGCTAGGTTATTTTACAAAAGTCAAAAAGTCAACCCCGGGCTCGTCTCAAAATCCGACAAAAATAAAATTCGAACATTTATTCAATAACGAGTCCAACCACACCAAAATTACTCAATTCTGATCTAAACTTGACCTTTAAATCCTCAAATTATAGCCTATGAAGTTTCTATAATTTTCCCCAATTTTTCCAACCCAAAACACTAATTAAATGGTAAAAACAGTGATAGATTTATGTATAACAACCAAATCCGAGTTAGAATCACTTACCTTCAATCAACTCCTTGAAAATCCCTTCAAGAATCGCCCAAATCCGAGGTCTCTAGCTCAAAATATGAAAAATGGGTTCAAATCCTCAATTTTGATATTTTAACAGTCTCCCTAGTGATTACACATCGCGATCGCTGAATTTTCTTCGAGATCGTTGAATTTCCTTCGCGATCGCAAAGAACAAAATCTTCAGTAGCCCAAATATGTTCTACGCGAATGTACACTCCCGGTCATGAACGCCGTGATTTCCCTGACCTACGCGATCACAGACAGCCTTACGCGATTGCGATGAACAACGTGTGAGAACTCCAGGCCTCCTCTTCCTTCTTCGCTAACACGTCACCTACCACGCGATCGCATAATAATACTCCCTCAAGGCTTCGCGGTCACAGCCTTTACCACGTGATCACATAGAAGGAAATCCCACCTTCCAAACCTTACCCTCCACGATCTCGTCCCTCTCATCGCGATCTCATAAGAGGAAACCAGAAGCACAGGCATTAGCAAACTTCAGCAACTCTTCAAAGTCAAATTTCAATCCGTTAACCATCCAAAATCCATTCGAGCCCCCCGGGATCTCAACCAAACATACCAACATGTCCAAAAACATCAGACGAACTCGCTCGGATACTCAAATTACATCACACAACACTAAAACCACAAATCGCACATTGATTCAAGCCTAATGAACTTATGAACTTCTAACTTCCAAAACTAATGCCGAAACATATCAAACCAACTTCGATTGACCTCAAATTTTGCACACAAGTCATAAATGATACAACGGACCTATTCCAACCTCTGGAACCAAAATCCATGCCCGCTAACCTCAAAGTCAACTCTCTATAAAACTTCTCAACTCTTAAAACTTCCACCTTTCGCCAATTCAAGCCAAAATTACCAACGACCTCCAAATCAATCTCCGAACACACTCCTATGTCCAAAATCACCCTACGGAGCTATCAAAATCATGAAAACTCTATTCCTGAGTCATTTACACATAAGCAACATCCGGTTAACTTTTTCAATTTAGGCTTCCAACCTTGGTACTAAGTGTCCCAACTTATTCCGAAATATCACCGGAACCAAACCAACCACCTTGGCGAGTCACATAACAATAAATAAGCACAATATAAGAAATAAATAAGGAAAAAGGCTATAATACTCAAAACGACCAGCTAGTCGTTATAGTTTTATTTACTCTATTTCGAGAGCTTTTGTTATTTTATTACTTTTTGAGTTAGAGAGCTTGGATTTGGGTGATTTTGTAGGGGATTTTCATGTTTTGGATTGGGGTAAGTATTCTTGACTCGGATTTGGTTATAGTTCATGATTTCATCTTTGTTTTTATCATTAAATTAATGATTTGAATTGGAAAAATTAGGAATTTTTGTAAAAACTTTCTAAAATATAAAATGGGGATTTGAATGTCGATTTGAGGTAGGAATTAGATGATTTTGGTATGTTTGGACTTGTATCAGAATGAGTGTTCAGAAATTTTGAGTTTTGTAGGGTTCCGAGGTGCGGGCCCAGGGTTTACTTTTTGGTTTTTCATTAAAGATCGAGCTTTATTATCCAAAATTGTTTCCTATAGCTTTTATATATGATATTAAGTTGTTTTGGGTAGATTTGAGCCATCTAGAGGTTGTTTCACGAGGTCATTTTAGAGTATTGATTTAGCTTTTTTGAGGTAAGTATCTTGCCTAACTTTGTGTGGGGGAACTACCCCTTAGGATTTGGGTTGATTGTATTATTTGAATTATGTGAAAGACGTGTACGCGAGGTGACGAGTGCATGCTTATGCTTATATGTGGAAAGTGACCGGTTTAGAGTCTTAGGCTTCTTTCATGTATTTTTTAAAAATTGTTAGCACATGTTATATCTTTTATTTGTCATGTTTACTCTCACATGCTTTATTTGAAGTTGTTAGCACATGTCATATCCTTTATGTCAAGTTTACTCTAATATACTTTATTTAAAGTTGTTATCTCTTTTGTTGTAATGTCACTTCCCTTATTGTTGAGTTAATCTTAATTCAAATTATTGCTACATTATATCCTTTCATTGTCAGGTTATTCTCATGCATTTAGACGTAGTTTCTAGTTTATTCCATCTATTTTATTGTTATGTTGTGTCATACAATAGAATTCAACGTTTGCTATTTCATGGAAATACCTTCATTATTGAGTTTATTATTAAGCAATTAATTGAAGTTGAAGTTATTGAAAGTCATTAACTTGTTTTAGTAGGAGTTGTTGTTTAATGGGGTATTGTTCATTTGTTGAGTTACTTTCCCCGTTCATTTTGCTGCTATTGAGATTTTGTACACGTCGTGTTAGAGCCATGGGTTATATGTTGTGGTGATATTCCTATTGTTATTGTTAAGAGATTATGGCCTATGCGCACTTGTGTTACAAGTTGCTATGTCGTATTGTTGTGATGTTAGCATATGTGAATTTGTTGTGTGAGTTGATTTTTGTTATGCGGAGCATAAGGGTGGCATCTCACTATTGTCGTTATGCAGAGCATAAAGGTGACATCTCACTGTTGATGATTGTGCGGAGTGATACATGTGACTTTAAGAGTGATACAGGTGGCTAATGATATTGTCAGGGTGGTGTGATACGGGTGGCTAGCGGAGTGATACGGGTGACTATTTTGTTAAATGTTTTGGCGGAGCGATAAGGATGGCTATTATGATGTTATTACTATAGAGAGATAAGGGTGGCTATGTCAGGGATGATATATGATGGCCTGGGGGCGTTATGTTGATGATATTCGTGTGATGGTGTGATTTTCCTTCTGTGTGTCATGCACCTTACGTGAATTGTTGTGTTGCTTTTAATAAGGTACTCGATGTCTTTGATATTACTTACTGACTTGGATTGTATTAGTACACTCGCACAAGCATGCACTGTAGCATGCCGTTTACAGCTGTTCAAGAGTATGGAACTTGATATTCATTGATCATGTCATGTATTCTTGTATTATCTGCTTCCATTATTATGTAAGCCTGTGACCATGCTGGGCAGATTGTGGTATTAAGCCTGTGATAATGCCGGGTGGATTATGATTATAAGCCTGTGACTATGCGGGCAGATTTAGATATTGACACGTGAGTTGTGTGTGTGGTCGTGATTGATAATGTGGGCATAAGGTGCTGTGAGCATATGATTTGTGATTTGGGATTCGTGACTTGTGATTTTGGGATGAGGTATCCCGGAGTAATGTTGTTGTGAGAATTGTGTTAGAACGACGTGAGTAGTTGGTTGTCATTTGTTTTGCTTATTCGGTTTCAATGATGCTTTAACGATGTTCTAATTACTTTACTGTTTATATTACATGTTTATTCCTTGTTTCCATTTATTGATTCTTGCTTTCATTATTAGCTTTATTCTTATAAACTGCACATGTTATTATGACTAGCAAGTGCCTTGAGTTGTACCTCGTCTACTCCATCGAGGTTAGTCTTGATACTTACTGGGTACTGACCGTGGTGAACTCATACTATACTTCTGCACATTTTTGTGCAGATCCAGGTATTGTAGATAACAGACTCAAGAAGAGTTAGCTTCTTGATAGCGAGGATTCAAGGTAGAGCTGCTTGGTCATCGCAGTCCCTTGGAGTCCTTTCCCTTATTATTGTATTATTAACTAATTATCCGAACACTATTATATTTCGAGTTATTCCTATGTATTCATTTAGAGTTCGTGACTCTATATAACCCAGTCTTGGGAGATAATTGTGGTTCTTGTCGCGTAGGCTTGTTTCACCTTTATTTTGGTATTTAAAATAAATTCTACTTTTAAAATATCATTGTTAAAGTAGCTTACTGCTGTAAGTAATAGGCTTACCTAGTCTTAGAGATTAGGTGCTATCACAACGCTAAAGGCAGAATTTTGGTTCGTGACAACAAGCCAACTAACCAGAGTAAGAATCCATTAAAGAATTAACCTTAGTATTGCTCAATACTAATGGACTAAGTATACAACACACAGGTGTAACGGCCCAGCTAACCGTTTTGTATATTGTAGATCCGGTCCCCTATTTATCGCTTCTTCTATGTTTATTTGTGGTTATGTTACTTGTCGGGGTGGTTGGTTTAGTTTCGGGGAGGTTTTGGAGTGAATTGGGATACTTAGTCCCAAGGTAGGGAATCTTAAGTTGAAAGAGTTGACCGGAGTTTGAATTTTGCGTAGACGACTCTAAAATGGAGTTTTGATGGTTCCAATAGCTTCGTATAATGATGTTGGACTTAGGCATATGTTCGGATGTTGATTTGGAGTTCCGTAGGTTGATTCGATGATTTTTGGCGAAAATTGAAAAGTTGAAGGTTTAGAAGATTAAGTAAGAGGTTTGACTGAGAGTTGACTTTACTGATACCGTATTTGAATTTTTGGTTTCGGGAGCTGGAATAGGTCCGTTGTATCATTTAGGACTAGTGAGCAAAATTATAGGTCATTCAAAGTTGATTTGATATGGTTCGACATTGGTTTTAGAAGTTGGAAGTTCATTAGTTTTATTAGGCTTGAATTGTAGTGCGATTCAATTTTTTGATTTTGTTTGATGTAATTTGAGGTTTTGACAAAGTTCGTGTCGTGTTTTAGGACCTGTTGGTATGTTTGGATGGGGTCCTAGGGGCCTTGGGTGTGATTCGGATCGAAATCGGATTGATGTTGGGACTTAGGGAAAACCTGAAGTTTCAGGTCTGGTGTAACTGCACATGCGTGGTTTTGCCACAGGTGCGAGGCCACAAAAGCGATATTGGCTAGAGCTAGAAGGGGATGCGAATTCGAAGGGTGTTCCGCATTTGTGAGCCCGCACATGACTTTGGTGTTCCGCAAAAGTGGAGTTAAGCTGGGCAAGGCAGTGGTCGCAGATGCAGACGGGGAGCCGCATTTACTTAAGCGCAGGTGCAAAGGTTGTCCGCAAAAGCGGAATCGCAAATGCGGAGCATTTGTCTGTAGGTGTGGAAGGGCGGAGGCTTCAGGTGGACCGCAGATGTGCAATTTGGCTGCACCTGCGGAAACGCAGATGCGGTTAAGTGAGCCGCAGGTGCAAGCATCGCTGGGTAGACTCTTTTAAATCTCATTTCGAGGGTTAGAGTTGTTATATCATATTTTGAGTTGTAGAGCTCGATTTTGGGAGATTTTGCTTGGGATTTTCACGATTTGGATCTGGGTAAGTGTTTTTTACTCGGATTTATTCATTATTCATGATTCCATCTTAGTTTGTGTCATTTATTTGGGGATCTGAAGTAGAAAAATTGGGGGTATTGTAAAAACTTTTGAAAAATGAAAATTGAGGATTTGAAGGTTTATTTGGAGTCAGAATTGGTGTGGTTGGACTCGTATCAGAATGAGCATTTGGAATTTGTGAGGTTGACCGGAATCTGAGTTGCAAGCCCAGGGTTGACTTTTTGAGTTAACTTTTTGATTTTGATAATGATCAAAACTTTATTGTTAGAAGTTGTTTCCAAAACATTATTTCTATACTTTGAATTGAGGGTAATTATCCCTGAAAAAAGATGTTATTTGTGTTGTCGTAGGGTGACGCACATGCTAGGTGATAGGCGTGTGGGCGTGCACCGTGGTGATCATGATTTGGGTTGACCTTTGTGCTGTTTTGCTATCAAGTCTTCTTTTATCCGTGTAATTCCTACTTGTTAGAGTAATTGAGTTGTGATTCATGTTAGAAATCATGTTTAGGTGCTTCTTCGGCTGAGACCTAATGAAACTATTTCTATTGTTTGAGTTATTTGCTTTAACTGTAATTATATACTCGATCATGGTTCTACATTTGCATATCATATCTCAGTCGTTGTTCATCATTCACTATTACATCACATGTTATCATTGTTGGACTGAGTCAGACGAGATTGTGAGCCCTTGAGACTTGAGGGATTGATGACTGTGGTAGGCTTCAGAGCCATGTTGAGAGTGTTATTATGTATCGGGCTGCACGCCACAACATGCCATATTGGCTTTTATTATTATTATTATTATTATTATTATTATTATTATTATTATTATTATTATTATTATTATTATCATCATCATCATCATCATCATCATCATCATCATCATCATCATCATCATCATTATTATTATTATTATTATTATTATTATTATTATTATTATTATTATTATTATTATTATTATTATTATTATTATTATGTGGATCAGGATGCACGTCACCATATGGCTTATTGGCTTTGATTAGCACTTGGGAAGCATCTGCCCTTCCGGAGTCTGACATACCAATGGTGAGTGCAGGCATAATGATATATACACGTGCTTTGGTGAGGGGCATTGATGCTAGGCACCCGTACAGTATTGAGTGATTTTTTTTGTGTGTGTGTGTGATGAGTAGGCATTTGGGACAGATAGTTTGAGTATACTGAGAATGATATTTCTTGGGAATATCACTCTGAAATCATTCAATTGACATGCATACTTGACATGTAGGCATAGTGATGCACCATTCCTCATGCTAGCTGTAATTGACATGATCCAATCAGTGTTGGGTTTTAATTGTTGAACTTGAAACCATGTCTAAATTTCTGTAATATGAACGAGCCGATTATGATAATTCCCTTGAGCTATTTATTATTATTATCATCATTACTATATCTATGTTGTCATTATATCGGATTCATACTATTTTCTGCTAAGTTCGTCACTGCTTTTAGCCCAAGGTTAATTCAGTTACTTATTGGGTACATGAGGTCGGTTGTACTAATACTACACTTTGCACTTCGTGTGCAAATCCAGGTGCATTCGGACGTGGTGATTGTTAGATCTGTGCTAGTGCCAGTGCTTGGAGATTTCAAGGTATTTGGTATGACGTCCGCAGACCTTGACTCTCTTTCCCTTTATTTTCTTCAGTACCGTTCTATTACTCCTACACTTGTACTAAGGATTTGGTTTATGCCTAATACTCAGTAGTGCTCATGTACTCGTTGACACCAAATTTTAGGGTTGTCATAACAGTATTTCAATTATTTGTATCAGATATTTATGATATTTCCGCTGTTAAATACGCTAAACCATGTTTATTCAAATGTTAAGCTATTATGTGACTGTTAGCTTGCTTGCAAGTAGTGTTAGGCGTCGTCGCGACTCTGGTGGGAGCTAGGTCTTGAGAAGTTGGTATCGTAGTATTATGTTGCTTAGGTCTCACAAGTCATGAGCAAGTTTAGTTGTCTTGCGGATCGGTACGGGGATGTCTGTACTTATTTTCGAGAGGCCACCAAACTGTTAGGAAACTCCACTTTCTTACATTCTTGTCGTGTAGATCTGTTATTTTTGGAATTTGAACTTCTATTCTTCCATTCTCTCACATATGGTGAAGACACATGCCACTGAATCAGTCAGACGGTCACCAGTACCACTAGTTAGGGCCGCGAGAGGCCGAGGCCGTGGTAGAGGCCGATGTGCAGCTCGTACTGCAGCCAGAGTAGCACCTGTGGAGCCACCAGTTGCTTTAGCTGAGGAGCAGGTACCAAATATTATTGAGCCGATGGGACCAGCTCAGGAACTAGCAGTGCCCATTGTTATACTAGGCCTTCAGGAGTCCTTAGCCTAGATTTTGACTGTGTACACAAGCCTGGCTTAGGAGGTTTCAGTTCCAGCTGCACCAGCCACCTCACAAGCTGGGGGAGGTGCCCAGACTTCTGCCGCCCGTACTCTCGAGCAGCTAGCTCAGGGACTTCAGACACCAGGAGTACTACCAGTTTAACTAGTTCATGTCGCTTGGCCCGAGGTTAGGCCACCTATGAGTGATGAGGAGCAGAAGAGGTTGGAGCGGTTTGGGAGGCTTAAGGTGACCCCATCTAATCCCTTAAAAGGAATCGCGTGTTCTGATAAGCTAGATGAATTCACTCTCTATGAATCACTGTTTCCTAGTCCCATTCAAACATCATACATTGATGTAGAGGGAAGGAATTGCTCCTGCCATGTGTATCCACGGCGTCCCTAATCGCAAGTTGTAGGAGGACGAGATATCTATCACTTGGAATAACACCGAAAACTTTACGGGTCCGACTTGCAAGTCTACATAGATTTCCCTAGTGACATCTTTCTGGGATCAGTCGAAAGCCCTTACGCTCACGTTGCTTTCTTTTACCTCCCTTCTGTGAATACCCAATTCCCTCAATGTGGAGAAAGGGAAAATGTTCACTCCAGAGCCCCCTTCGACCAGCACTCGAGATATGACCTTGTTGCCACACTTGATGGTGATGTGCTGAGCTCTATTGTGAACCCCTCCCTCAATAGGAAGCTCTTCCTTCCGAAAAGAGACCTTATTAGCCTCTATATCTTCCCAATAGTTGCTGCCGGTGCCTTGCTAGTGGTGTTTCCTTGCATACTTACACCACTGAATACTTTACTAACGCGTCCCTTTGACTGTCAGAGCTGATCAGCGGATCCATGATTGATATGTGTGCATGGATCTTCTTTAGCTGTTCCTCGATAGAGTATTCCTTAACCGGCATCTTTCTCCAAAATTCTGCCACCTCTACATCAGTTATATTTCTCCTTTGGTTCTGATCTCTATTTGGATTTCACTGAATCAATTGCTTAGGACCGTAGCATCTTCCTGAGTCATCCTATGAGCTGTCAAAGTTTTAGTTATTTTTCCCTTTCCCTTTGAGTGATAAGGCCACAGGATTTCTTTGTAATCATGATTCAAATCCCCTTTGATAGCTGTGATGGGCCATGGCTTGCATTGTGATTAATAGGGATGCCCAAGGGGCTGTCCCTGCTGCTTTAGTGTTTCCTATGGTAACGATGGTTCCTTTCAAATCATAGTCTTTCTCTAAGGTGATCATGTTTACCCCTCTGTTTATATGGTTTGGTAGTGGGTTATGGTTCACATTTGGTGGGGATGAGGTGCATTGAATAGCTCCGCTCTTAATCAAAATTTCAGTCTCATGCCTTAGGCCATAGCAATCATCAGTGTGATATTCTGGGACATCTAAATGATATCTGCAACGTTTACTTGCATCAAAGTACTTCGTAGGTTGGTCATGGATTCATCCTTCAATCAAATATAGCAATACTCCTCTTTGTAACCTTTCAAATAATTGGTCCACAGGCTCAGTAATTAGGGTGAAATATTTGGGGTTATGTGCTTTGAGGTTAGGGCGTGGTCTGGGAGCATAAGTAGGTTTGCTTTGATGAGTGGTGATTTGAACAGGAGCATATGGTCGTGGTGGGTTTGAACATGTATTGGCGCGGGGTGGATTATGATGTGCCTGGGTATTCTATACTAGGGTATAAGTGGGCTTGGTTGGAGTATGAGTGTTTGCGGGGTATTGGTTTGCTCGACGAGGTGGGTTTGGTTGATGGTAAGGGACAATTGCTGTCACCTCTTCCTTCTTCTTTGTGCTGCTGATGGAACCAAACTGTATAGCTTTGCTAGCAGCTTGTAATGCGGCCATGGATTGTATTTTGTCGGACATGATACCATCCTATAAGAAATATCCCATCTTGACCAACTTGGGGAACTTCTGGCCCATCATTCCCATCGTTTTCTCAAAGTAGATTACTTCCTGGGAGTGAATGAAGTATTTTCATTGTCATCCACCAGGGGATGTGCTCTAGCTGCTTCTGACCTCCAACATTGGGCATACTCTTGAAATGACTCAAAGGATTTCTTTTGTATGTTTACTAAAGAATATTTATCTGGTGTAATCTCAATATTGAACTTGAAATGGTTCATGAAATCTTCGGCCATGTCTTCCATTCTCTCCAATTCCTGGGATCCTGCCTAGTATACCAGGTGAGTGCTTCCCCAATCAAACTTCCTATGCATAATTTCATTCTCAACTTCTCATTCCTTCCCACTCCTACTATCTTATCCTAATAGGCCCTCAAGTGGGTGTGGGGATCTCCCGTCCCGTCAAAGATATCAAATTTCGGAGGTTTGTATCCAGCATGTATATTGATGTCTGAATGTATGCAAAAATCCTTGTAATCTAAGCTCTCGCTCACTCGAGCGATCTCCAGGTTCTTCATTTTCTTTCTTAGGATCAAACAACAACTCATGTTTTTTGGATCTTGCTTTCTTTTCCATCTCAGCATACTAATCGATCTCGTAAGGCACCCTGACCATGACGAGAGCAGTGAAATGTCACGACCTAAATCAAAGGGCCGTGATAGGCAGCCGGTGCCTTACTCAACCAAGTACCAACATAACGTATCTTTCATATCATACCCTCATGAGTAAATGGGCCATAAAAGCCTCCTGAGAGAACCAGAATGAAACATAAGGGAATACTCGACATAGGACGACCCGACATGATGTACAAACTTATACATGTGACATACGGCCTATAAAACCGATATGATCATTTATACACTCAAAACATAGGCCAACAAGGCCATACAAGTATCCATATACATAAATCTGTCTACAAGCCTCTAAGAGTACATAAACATCATCGGGACAGGGCCCCGCTATACCAATAAATACATGTCCAAAGCATACTGACCAAATAGGCAACTCCGAAGAAAGTGGAGTGCACCAACACCTTCTGCTGAGCTGATAGCCTACTAGGAGGACCGTCAAACTATCTATCAGGGCCTGCAGGCATGAAACTCAGTGGTTGCTCAATAGGTGGCATACTCGGCCGACTATAACATGGCTCGGTAGAGTAAAATAGTTACATATATATAATGCATGCTGGTCTCATGGAATCATATCCTCAACGTTTCAGAGTGATGTAAGGTCGTTGCACCTTCAATTAACGTTATGGACATCCATACATCAATATGAACCTCAATAGGATTCAAACATCATACATACATGCTTAGAATAACTTTATGAGGAAAGAATAACATGGACAACCTTAGTTGCTAGGAGTAGATTCGTTACAAAATAGCGTATCTTTTACGTTCATTTCACTTTAGATCACGCTAAAAGAAAGAAGGTAGTTCCTTAACATACCTGTATGATCTCTTCCTTATTCCTCAACAAAGCTCAGCACAACTTCTTGCGTCTACAACAAGTGAAATGATATTGTCGTTAACATATAATGTTGTAACATATTTGGCTAGTCGTATAGCTTACATAAAATCGGGAAGCAACTCCCCTATTTTTACTATATCCCAAATACCACTAAGGGTCATCAAAATCCCAACAACAACAACGTTTATCAACAATAGCAACAACAAAAATATAATCAAATATGAGCTTCTCCGATTTTCTTAAAAATCACATTGAGCGGCAAGCTCATTTTTACTAACGACAAAACATAAAGTGAATTCAACTCTTATTCTATAAATTAGTTAACAACCTTCAGAATGTCATACTTATATGTACTATTTGATTCCTATTTCAAAACATCTACAAAATTCCATCCAACAACATCCCAACAACAACAACAATAACCAACAATAGCAACAACAACAATATAATCCAATATGAGCTTCTCCGATTTAATTAAAAATCATATTGAGCGGCAAGCTCATTTTTACTAATAACAAAACATAATTGAATCCAACTCTTTTTCTATAAATTAGTTTACAACCTTCTGAATATAATACTTGTATGTACTCTATGATTCCTAGTTCAAAACATCCACAAAATGCCATAAAAAATAGCCCCATATGCCTAGAACTTATACTTTTATTGTCAATCACTTAACAACAGCAGTGAAAACATTATCAAATTATTTCTCATGATTAAGCCACCAGAACCATGTATGTAGCCACAAAACAATCCAACCAAAAGGATAACCATGTCCCATGTTCTTTCAAGTGCTATCTTATGGGTTTTCACTCAAACAACACAACCAACCCGAGACTGACCTTAGGAACAATCAATAAGATGTTATACATATATTGTACAGCATCTACCTCGAAATCGCATCTCAACTTAGCTCACAATAGCCCTCAATCACACCACAACATCATATAAGCATTCTCTTGTAGTCTTTAACACTTTTGATGATGATTTGAGTTGATTTCCCTTGAGTTTGGTTCGTGGATCTTGGGAATATGTTAGATAGGGTTTTGGAGAGCTTGTGGATGAATTTTTGATGATAAATGACCAGAAATGAGGCTGCAACATCTTTTAAAAGAAGTAAGGTCGGTGACCGTCTCAAGTGGGTCCCAAAAGGAGCTGCTTGCGCAATCTCGCAGAAAGGCGAATATCTCTCTCCTCCAATATCGTATCGACAAACAGTTTAATACGTTATAAACTAGACTCGTGGATGTGGAATTTGGAGGGTGGATAACTCCGTAAATTCAAGTACATTGAGAGGAAAGCTCAGTAACATTAGACCTAAAGTTTCAGTAAAATTATGAACGTAACTTGCGACAACCTTTGTCGACTTTTATTTCATAACTTGCTTGGCTTCAAATCTTAACACACGATTATCATTCGACTAAAATAAATGAAAAAATTACCTTATTATCATCTTAAGCACCCTAGTCGCATCCCACAAGTACAGGTTATAACATTCCTAACTTGCCGACTTTCAACAAAACATATTTTCTTCGATTCGATTAGCTTCTTAACCTTCCAACCCTCAATATACTTCCTTAAAACTTATTTAACCCATCATTGTCTTTGTAAAGGTCCTTCAACTCTCCGGCTCATATTGATTCTCTAAAGATGAATTCTAACATGAAAGTAAAGGGTGTAACATCCTTCCCCCCTTTAGAACATTCGTCCTCGAATGTAAATGAGTCTTAGTGGAGAAACTAGCCCTTACAAATTTTAGTGGAGAAACTACAGCAGTGATGAAGCTTCTATCTAAAATAGCTGACGGTACTTAGAATTCATTTCTTCTTCGGTTTTCCACGTCTTTCCTTAAACGTTCTTATTCCTCCACCATATCTTTATGGAAGTTACTTCTAGGGTCACCAACTTGTGAACGTGTTGATCTAAAATAGCAACTAGAACCTCTTCATATGACATGTTCTCTGTAATATCAGCCTCATGTGCTTCAGCAGCATAGATTCTTGATTCATTTATAGCTACTAAATCCTCTCATAATATCGATCTTTTATTACTTGTATATCATTTAATGCATCTGTTCAATATCAGAACATGATAACCAGATGAACGAATCCTAATTCTAAGGGAAACTTCAATTTAGCCCCTTTTCTAGGTAGTTTGGAGTGGCTTTATATATCTTGATTAGCTTGTCCCATTATGTAATTATGCTCTTCGTGAGCGAAATTTTCAAGAAGGCCTTATTATCAACCCAAGATTTCCTTAAGTCCCGTCGTCGCATGTTGGGGTTTGATCTATGACGCTTTTAAGCACAAACGCTCTTGAATAAGGCTGACTTTTCTATAACATAATACATTAATTCCGGTCGAACAATTATGTCTTTCAATCTATCTTATGGTGAATCTACATTTTGTTCTGCATCATCCTTTATAAGGAGCTACTCAGTGCACTTTAAAATGTATCCTTATGATCCTCCCGCATTAGATAATACTATAGTTATTGTTGTGCACTACTTAATAGCTAGTAATTGACTATCCCATGTTTCTATAAAATTGGCATCTTAGCTTATGTCATATCTTTGAGCATCTGAATTGTACGCTTCACTTGCTAGAATTATCTTATGTACCCAAGTTTCTTGAGAGAACTTTCAGTAGTTATATGCAATTAAGAACCTCTATTAACCATAATTGTGGCTGAAATATTATGTACCCAATCCACCTTTTGTACCTTCCCGTTTTACATAACCTTTGGTAATTTGTCCACTAAAAGTAAAGTGATTTTTGCTAAAGTAATCACAGTTGTCCATGTGGAACCGAACTTGCTATATTTGCAACGAATTTTATGTCAATCACTTCTCATTTTCATGTTGGGTTAATTTATTCCGTGTCAATCCATTAGGTTCTTGATATTCTATTTTGTCCGATTAGCAACTGGTATATTAAGCCACGAGCCCTACAATGATTTTCTTCATGTCGTCCTACCAATATAATCCTTTGACCTCATGGTATATCTTCAATGTTCCGAGATGAATAGAATAGCCTTAATAATGAATCTCTGCCCTAATATGCGGTCAGCTGTGTTATTTCAAGATCACTGCTTCAATAGACTCAAAAGATGTAGTTTCCTCTTGCCGTATACCCCTTTTAACTTTCCCTTAAACGAGGATCTTCCCTCTCTATAAGAGATGACTCTACCATATTTTAGGCCATTAAAACTTTATTACTGAGTCTGCCAAGCGTATTCTGAACCCGTTAATTGATGAAAACCTCTAGTCAACCTTTTTTCCTTTTGGGCTTGCTCATTTATCAAACCACCGTGACTTACGACTAAATACATCCATTACAATATTAGTTCCGCTTTTTTATTCTAGTTCTAAGTCCTCTTAGATGAAACATGTATACCATTATGGTTCTCCATTCCTCCTTATTTTTCTCAGTGCCACTAGTTGTCAACGACTCTTATTTGGCTTACATTATGATATTTCTTATTGGCAACTCTGATCTAATTCCTACACATTCTGAATCCCTTGTACATATAGTTTTGGACATCATCTATTGATTTCCCTCTTCTTGTTATCGTATACATTTGACGTATTTCTTTGTTGGTTAGGTTTTGATTTATAGAAGAAACTGACATTACGAAACAGCCTACCTTCATACTGCTTCTTCCTACTTCATCCTTCCATTATTGTCTATCCTAGATTTTATCCTTGATTTGGACTTTATTGTTTCCATTTTGTTGGTTTCTCTTATTTAGGTTTTTCCTTGAAATATTATACTAACTCTTTTGCTCTTGCTGTCATCTCGACTATCCCTTATAGTTACAACATTCAGATATCACCATGGTCTATCTTTAATTTCAAAAGTCATCATTCTCGGGTCCCCTTCTAACTCCTTATTATTGTTCTTCCTTCTCCTTTCAATCTACGCAATTTCTTTTGGAGTCATATCTTCCAACTTCAACACACTCTTTCAAGTTAACATTCCCATGTATAGAGTATTTTACTATGCTTGTCGTATACTTGTAAACCAATATCATATCTTTTCGATATGGTTCGTACCCATGTGTTACCTTAAAGTTGCTTATACTCCTTTCTTTCCCAATCCTCTGATATTTTCATTGTTAAACGCACGTCCTCTCGACTTAGTGCTTTACTACCTCGTCTCCCCCCTTAGGGAAATAGTTCAACGTTTCACGGTTGAAGTCCTACTTGTCTTTTTGCCTTCCGTAGTTTTGTATTCCTGGTAGCTTACGATTGATCTATGAGTAGCCTTGCTTCCTGTAAGACAATTTATAGGGGCCCATATACGTAGAGAGTCATATGTTCTTGTTGGCATACCATCTTTCGATGAGTTTAACTTTAGTTCACGTGGCTTGTTAAGGAGATCTTTATGAACTTCTTTCAGGGTTCTTCTCCCACTAATCTTCTTCCTCCTTTTACTCATTCACTCATTCTATCACTGCAATGCTAGCAAGTGTGAGAGTCCTTTGAATCTCTAATCGGTACCTTAGTTTTAGTTCATCCTAAGTCATCCTCTGATATTGGCACCTCACATCTGTATGGTTAAATTGACCTTTTGATAGTCCCCATTAAAATTACTAATTTATTTTTAATGAAAACCTGACCCATACTACAATATAACCTCAAAGCTCACTTTCCTACAAAACCTATTATACTTCCATACTTTAACTTACGTCCCTTAACAATCTTCCCTATTCACTCATATTGCTCTATTTGGTTTCATAAAAACCTTTCACAACATCCCACTTCTCGTTTCCTTTGAAGTAATTTCAATAAAACATCCTTGATTCTCGATTTGTCGTACCCTAACCTCATATTTTAGTCATCTGATATTACCTTACTCATCTGATAACCCTATAAGCTGTAGAACCTCACCGATGTTTTCCCATGCTATGCTTATTTTATATTTTTACGACAATTATACAATGATTTATCCATAAGGGTTGGAAACTATCCATCTGAGCTTCCCCGCTTTATCGGGTAACAATCTACTAGTCAGCATGAACATTATCGAAGAAAATTGGGCCATGTATCTGTACTCAGAATGTATTCTCTGTAGGCGACGCTCTGTCTCCACTACTATCTTACTCTTTATGCTTAAGATTTGGACATGCCCGTATCTTGTGTCTCTTACTTCCACGCCCAAAACAAACACCCGTTCTTACACAATATTGGCCGGCATGCGCTCGACCGCACTGATGACACAATAGTCAGGGAAACTCTAGTCTACCTGTACTAACCTAGTATGCTGCAACCTACCACCACTCGGTAATCCTCTATAATAATCAACCATCCAACCCTCTTAGTCCGTCCCATAGTTTCATCAGAATCATCTCTGAAAAATATAGGCGACTCGTTCTTCGAACTTTTTAGTGTGTGAATTTCCTTACACTTCAAGGGCTTTATTACTATTAGGGGCTCCCTGAGAGATTACCAGCTGCATCAATACTTGTACTGCTTTTCTCACATGCCGATCAAACGAGGTCGGTGGTGGAACTCACAGAGCTAATGATCTTGGAGCCTCTATCAGAGCCTCTAGTACTTGTTGAATCAGGGCTATTTGAAGGAGTAAAACAACCTAGTCCTTAGGAGAATCTGTCTCAATAGAGGGCGTACGTCGCATACCCCATCCCAATCCTTCCTTAACATCCTAACTAGTGGCAGCTCATCTGGGTAATGACATCTCTGTGCAACCTACATGTTACAACCCGTATACGCTAAATCACACAGTAAGTTAGTCGATGTAAATATGAGAAGAGATTATCTTTGAGATGATAAGAAGTTACTTTAAGAAGCTGGACGTACTTATATTGTTTCCCTTCGTACGGAATGATTGATGTTGATATTTCTCCTCTTATTCTTATGTTATCAATGTTGTTGGTATTTCCTGATTCTTATAAGATTCATGATGAAGCGTTAGTCCTAATAACGTGTATGGAGGTTACCGACCTTACGTCACTCCGAAAGGTTCATAATGTGATTCTAATAAGTCAAGCATGCATTATATATATGTTCCTATTTACTCTACCAAGCGGCGCTGTAGTCGGCTGGGTATGACACCTATTGTGCAACCACAAATCTGTTGGGTTTTACCGAGCTCCACGTAATCGGATACGATTCTACTGAACCTTATGATGACCGGTATATTTTTACCAAGCCTATTACGGCCGGGTACGGTATGATGATGATGATGCCCACAGAGGCGTATGTTTTTAAAAGTATATATATATATATATACATGTGTGTGTGTGCGCGTCATGTATTTCATGTCAATCGCCATCAGAGGCATTCGAACGTTACAGGTTGTATATTTTCTATCCCTGCTTGCATTACTATTCATATTTATGCTTTCATGACTAAAATACTCAGTGATTTATTTGTACTAATGTCCCTTTTATTTGTGGATGATGCATGTCGTGCTGCAGGTCCTAATAGACAGGTAGACGAAGCTCCCCCACCACAGCAGGCTGCCCAGTTCAGCGGTTATTGCTGAGATCTCTTCTCTGGACTTGCCATGGCCTTGGCATGCATTTTTGTTATAGACATTATGGGTATGTCGGGGCCTAATTCTAGCAATATTGCAGCACTAATGTTCCTTTAAAGGCTCATAGACAGCTGTCGACTCATGAATAGTTTGGATACCCTTGTCGGCTGCTTTTTGTTATATAGTCTCTCATGGCAGCTTGTCGGCTTGTACCTTATATGTAGCTTCATGACAGCCTTGTCAGCCCGTGTTATATATACTCATGACATTATATGTCATTGTTGGTTTTTCAGGATTCATATCTACCATTTATGTTGATCTCGTCGGCCCTTATGGATAATAAGAAAGGTTAGATAAAATGTACGATCCTGCTCGGCAGGCATGGCCCAGGTGTCGGTCATGGCCCTCCAGCTTGGGTCGTGACAAACGTTGTATCAGAGCAAGTCTATACTAGGGGTTGTCTAAGAGCCGTGTTTAGTAGAGTCTTGATTATGGATGTGTAGCGCGCCACATTTATAATCAGGACGCTACATGACATCTAGGGTTATTACCTTCCTTCTGAATCTAGATCATGGATGGAGTTGTAAGTGTTCATCTCTAATATTCTCCTTATTTTCTTTCTGCGATGTCTTTGAGTAGGAAGCAAGCGACTAGTATACGACTAGATACAGCTACTAGTGAGGGTACCAGTCAGGTGCCTCCATCCAGAGCAAGCCAAAGTGAGGCTCAGAGCGAGATGTTGTCTCATACCTTATCTACTCCGTGTCCTCTGTAGAATATTTGGAGGGACCTAGCACCTCCAGTTCCTCCGTCTGGCATTACAGACTAGGATATGCATAGTGCGGTGCAGTTGTTGACTAGATTGGTAGCTGTTCTGGCTCAGAGGAAGAATACCATTGCTATTGACAGACCGATTAGTGCGTGTGTTCATGATTTTATTAATCTAGATACTCCAGTGTTTACCGGATCAGACCCTAAGGAGGACCTGTAGACTTTTATTGATCGAGTTCATTGGACACTGCGGGTTATGCACGCCAGTGATACTGAGGCAGTAGAGTTGGCTTCTTATTGGTTATGGGAGTTAGCAGTTTTCTAGAATGACAGTTGGGAGAGATCCAGGGGTAGGAACGCTCCTCCAGCTGTGTGGAAGGAATTTTCTAAGGCCTTTCTTCATCAATACTTGCTAGTTGAGATACGACGAGCTAGAGCTGATAAGTTCTTGAACCGACAATGTAATATTCGCGTGCGAGAGTATAGTATGCAATTTGATTCTTTTGCGTGGTATGCTCCCCATATGGTGGCCTAGATGAGCGATAGGGTGCACATGTTCGTGAATGGGCTGGGACCACATCTGATAAATGAGTGAATGACAGCCTCATTGGTGGAGGGCATGTATATTTCCCGTGTTCAAGCTTATGCCCAGACACTAGAGTATCATAAGCGGAAACAAAGGGCAGATAGGGAGCAGGATAGGGGCCAACATAAGAGGGTGAGATTCATAGGGTATTTTGGTGAGTTCAGAGGTAGCTTCAAGCCCCAGTATTTGAGGAGTTCGGTGCCACCTGTAGCTAGTGCTCCTCTACAGTTTCAGAGGCCTCGGTACGATCGATCTATCTATTCTAGTCCAGGTTAGATTTTGTGGGCATCAGGCTCGGAATATCATAGGGATACTAGTTAGACGAGACCCCCAACACCCTATTGTGATCAGTGCGGCAAGGCCCACTTTGGACTGTGCTGTCGAGGATCCGATGTATGCGATTCTTGCAGATAGCTTGGCCATATAATGCGGAATTGTCCTAACAGAGGAGGTGATGGTATGGCTCAGCCCACTAGATCTGTGTCTAGTTCTTCCTCATCAGTTCGACCTCCAGCATGGGGTTTTCAGCACTCGACAGGTCGTGGTAGAGGTAGAGGTGCACTACCGAGTTTGAGCGGTACTCAAAATCGAACCTTTGCTGTAGCAGGTCGATATGATCTCAAGTTGTCTCCGAATATTTTCTTATGATATATATGCGCTGATTGATCCGGGATCTACATTATCATATGTTACACACTTTGTGGCTAATAAGTTTGGCGTTGAACCTTAATTCATAAGTAAACCACTTGCGGTATCCACTTCGATAGGATATTTTGTGATTGGTATAAGGGTATATAGAGGTCGCATAGTGATGATTTGTAGTCGTCAAACCTTGGCAAATCTATTTGAGTTAGAAATGGTTAATTTTGATGTGATAATGGGAATGGATTGGTTATCATCATGTTATGCAAATGTTGATTGTCACACGAAGATGGTTAGGTTTTAGTTTCTCAGTGAACCCGTCATTGAATGGAAGGGGAACATTGCTACGCCTAAAGGTAGGTTTATTTCCTATCTTAAGGGAAGGAAGATGATCTCAAAAGGTTACATTTATCATCTCGTTCGCATTAGAGATGCAGAGGCAAAGCCGCCTACTCTACAATCAATTCCTGTGGTCAATGAATTTCAAGACATTTTCCTAGTTGAACTCCCAGACCTTCCTCCTGAAAGGATATTTAGCATCGATGTGTTTCCTGACACTCAGCCGATCTTTATCCCTCCGTATAGGATGGCCCTAGCAAAGTTGCGAGAGTTGAAGGTGCAGTTGAACGACTTGATGGATAAGGGCTTCATTAGGCCTAACACTTCACCTTGAGGTGTGCCAATCTTGTTCGTGCGGAAGAAAGACGGGTTGTTAAGGATGTATATCGATTATCGTCAGTTTAATAAATTAGTATAAAGAACAAGTATCCACTTTCGAGGATTGATGACCTGTTTGAGAAACTCCAGGGTGCTAAGTATTTCTCCAAGATTGACTTATGTTTAGGGTATCATCAGGTGAGGGTTAAGGAGAATGATATTCCGAAGACGGCTTTCCGAACAAGATATGGGCACTCTTAGTTCTTGGTGATGTCGTTCGGGCTAGCAAATGCCCCAACAACTTTTATGGATCTCATGAATAGTGTATTCAGACCCTATCTTGACGTGTTCGTGATTGTATTCGTTGATGACATTCTAGTGTATTCTTTTTCGGAGGTGGAACATGCAGGCCTCTTGTGGATAGTATTACAGACCCTTCAGGATTGTAAGTTATATGCTAAGCATTCCAAATGTGAATTCTGGCTGAACTCAGTAGCATTCATTGGCTATTTGATATTTGACTAGGGTATTAGTGTCGACACTCAGAAGATCGATGTAGTGAGGAATTGGCCAAGACCTACAACGCCGTCAGAAGTCCGCTGCTTCTTGGGGCTAGCAGGATGATATAAGCGGTTTGTAGAAGGGTTTTTCTCTATATCAGTACCATTGACTAAGTTAACATAGAAAGCTACCAAGTTCATGTGGTCTGACGCTTGTGAACGCAGTTTTCAGGAGCTGAAGAATCGATTGACATCCACGCTAGTACTCACTCTCCCAAAAGGAACAGAAGGTTATGCGATATATTATGATGCCTCAGGTATAGGTTTGGGGTGCATATTGATGCAACACGGGAAGATGATTGCTTATGCATTGAAACAACTGAAGAAACATAAAAAGAATTATCGAACTCATGATTTGGAATTGGCTGCAGTAATATATGCTTTGAAGATGTGGCGGCACTACTTATATGGCATTCATGTTGACATCTACACAAATGACAAGAGTTTACAATACATCTTCAAGCAGAAGGAGTTGAATTTGAGGCAGCGTAGGTGGCTTGAATTACTGAAAAACACGATGTTGATATATTATACCATCCCGGTAAAGCCAATGTTGTGGCAGACGCTCTCAGCCATAAGTCAATGAGAAGATTAGTACACATTGAGACAGGTAGGCAAGGGTTGACGAAAGAGCTTCATCAGCTGGCCAATATGAGAATCAGATTGTTAGACTCTAATGACGGAGTTGGTCCTATACAGAATACAGCAGAATCGTCTTTGGTAGCCGAGGTAAAAGCAGGACAATATGAAGACCCTACCTTAGTATGATTGAGAGAGGGCATTCAGCAGTGTAAGATTACGGGTTTCAAGATTAGAGGAGATAGGGCACTAAGATACCAAGGCCGATTATGTGTGCCTAATGTGGTAGGGTTGCGAGAGAAGATTATGATTGAGATTAATCAGTCCCGATATTCCATCCATCTCAGCTCGACAAAGATGTATCATGATGTTAAGGAGCTGTATTGGTGGGACAACATGAAGAAGGCTATTGCAGAATTTGTAGCCTAGTGTCCAAATTGTCAACAAGTAAAGATTGAGCATAGAAACCTAGTGGACTAATTCAAAATATAGAGATTCCCACCTGGAAATAGGAGGTGATCAATATGGACTTCATTATTGGATTACCTCGCTCTTATCATAAATTTGACTCCATCTGGGTGATAGTTGATCGACTCACAAAATCTGCCCATTTTCTGCCAATTAAGACAACTTACACGGCTGAAGATTATGCGAGGCCGTATATCAAGGAGATTGTTAGGCTTCATGGTGTGCCGGTATCTATTACATCAGACCGAGGAGCTTAATTTACGGCTAACATTTGGAGGTCATTTCAAAAGGTTTTAGGAACACAAGTAAGTCTCAGCACTGCATTCTATCCGCAGACTGACAGACATGATGAGCGTACCATTCAGACACTTGAAGATATGCTACGAGCATGTGTTCTAGATTTCAAGGGTAATTGGAACGAAAAACAATATGCCACTCATAGAATTCGCCTACTAATAGCTACCATTCCAGTATTAAAATGGTCCTGTACGAGGCAATGTATGGGAGGAGATGTAGATCACCAGTTGGATGGTTCGAAGTCGGCGAAACATAATTATATGAGCCAGATTTGATCTACCAAGCCACTGAGAAGGTGAAAGTGATACAAGAATGACTGAGGACAGCGCAAAGCAAGCAAAAGTCTTATTCTAATATCCGACGTCGTGATCTGGAGTTTGAGGTTGGTGATTGGGTTTTCTTGAAGGATCTCATCGATGAAGGGTGTTATGCGTTTTTGGAAGAAGAGTAAGCTGATTCACGGTAATATTGGGCCGTACAAAATTCTTCGACGAATTGAACAAATTGCTTATGAGTTAGAATTGCCATCTGAATTGGAATTTGTCCACCCAGTATTCCATGTATCTATATCGAGGAAATGTATTGGGGACCCTTCTTGGGTCATCCCTATAAAAAATGTACAAGTTACGGAGGATCTATCACATGAAGAAGTATCGATGGCTATATTAGATCGAAAAATCCGCAAGCTGAGAACAAAGGATGTAGCTTCTGTCAAAGTATTATGGAGGAACAAGAATACAGAATAAATAACACGGGAAGTGGAAGAGGAGATGAAGTCTAAATACCTTTAAATATTCCAGATTGAAGATAACAAGGATGTCGGGGGAACGCAGGATGCAATAGAAGCTGAAACGGCTCTATGGGGTAAACAATAGCTTGACAATACTCTTCATTAATACAAAATAGTGATCTGCAGTTAACATACATATCCACAATTCTTTGTATAGCCTTGTGAGGCCGTAGGTTTGGTTTAACTACTTGCAAGTTTGGCTAGTGTCCATTTTATAGGGGAAACTCGGCCGAAAATTTCCATCGGAATCCATGATGAGTTAGACTCCCCATAAACCCTTACATTCGAGGACGAAAGTTCCCTGGGGGGGGGGGGAGGGTGTTACAACCCATATTCGCGTACGTTAAATCATGCCTTAAGTTAGTCGATGTAAATCTAAAAAGAGATTATCTTTGAGATGATACCAAGTTAATCCTATTGGTCTTAAATGATACAAGGTTGTATAAGAGTGGGTGACAATTATTAGAAGTTAGAAGTAAAACGAATTAAGGATATGGTAACCCGTACTTTTGGGAAAAACTAGAGATTCTTAATATTCTAAGGAGGTCATGTTTTAAGGTATTTGAATCAAATAATATCCGTATCATAAGTCTTGAAGTCAAGCGAGTTATGAATAAAAGTCGACAAAAGTTGTCGCAACTTACGTTCATAATTTTACTTAAAATTTAGGTCTAATGTTACTAAGATTTTCTCTCAATGTACTTTGAATTAAGGGGTGATACACTTCCAAATATAAGATCCACGAACCTAGTTTCTAATGCATTAAACCGTTTGATGATACGACGTCGGAGTAGAGAGATATTTGCGTATTTGTGAGGCTGCGTAAGCAGCTCTCTATAGGACCCACTTACGCGGTTGAGATATATTGATATATATGAGACTCCTTAAGACCATTTTAACTCATTTGTTTTCACTCTCTTAAGACCCTAGACACCTAAAAACATTCTCTTAAGGTTCTCTCATGATCCAAGACCCAAACAAAGGGCAAACAACACAAATCAAGTGTCGGGAATCCCGTGGCGCTAGTGAGTTTCTTGTTCTTCTTCTTGTTGATGATATTTGTGTGGTTCCAGCTCGTGTGGGAGGTTATTTTAAGTGGTTTATGTTCTGTAAAATACTCTCTAAAGTTTTTTATATCAACCCTAGGTGATTTCATGTCTTTCAAAGTGATTCTAGTGCCAAAAAACCTGAATTGATTGCTTGTTTCGCTTCCTTGTTCTTGTGGCATCATTGGAAGGATCAAATCAGAGTTTTTCTAACTGTTTAAAGGTAAGGAACCTCTTACTCTACATATATTTAATATTATCCAAGTTGCGGCTAAGTCGTTGAAGCTAGAACTTGTGAGATATCTATCGAAAGGCTTGTTTGTAATGTTGTTGGTTGGTGGTCTGTTTTGGGAGGATTAATATGATTATTATTGATGTTGTTTGGGCTGTTTTGTGATTGTTTCAACTTGTGGGAAGTCATATAAATAGGGGAGGTGCCATCTGTTTCATCATAAAATAGGTTGCGTTTCATATATAATAGTTACGATGCTTAAACGATAACTACAGTATCATTTCTCTTATTGTAGACAAAGGAGTTGTGACATTTGCATAGCTTGAGGTTGGGAAGTATTTACAACGTATTCGAGGCAGTCCCTTTCCTTCTTTTGCATGACTCCGATTGTACATAATGTAATGAACGAGCTTCCAAAGATACTCCACTCTTAGAAGCTAGCAGTACTTACATTGTTTCCCCTCTTATGGAACGATTGATGTTGATGTTGCTTCTCTTATTGTTATACAATGTTGTTGGTATTTACTGATTCTTATAAGATTCATGATGAAGATTTAGTCCTATTGACGTGTACGGGGGTTACCGACCTTACATCAGTCCGAAAGATTCAGAATGTGATTCCAGTTAGTCAAGCATGCATTATATATATATATACCTATTTTACTCTACCGAGCTGCGCTATAGTTAGGCGGGTACGGAACCTATTGTGCAACTACTGATCAGTTGAGTTATATCGAACTCCACGTGGCCAGGTACGATTCTACTGAGCTTTATGATGCCGGGTACGTTTTTACCAAACCTATTATGGCCGGGTACGATATGATGATGAATCCCATAGAGGCGTATGTTTATATATATATATATATGTGTGTGTGTGTGTGTGTGTGTGTGTATGTATTATGCATTTTATGTTTGTCGCCCTCATAAGCATTTAGATGTTACATGTTGTATATTCTCTATCCCTGCTTACATTACTGTCTTATTTATGCTTTCCTCCCTTACTTACTTAGAACTTTATTCGTACTGACATCCCTTTTATTTGTGGATGCTGCATGTCATGCTGCAGGTTCTGATAGACAGGTAGACGAAGCTCCCTCACCATAGTAGGCTGCCTGGTTCAGTGGTAATTGACGAGACCCTTTCTCCGGACCCTTTCTCCGGACTTGCCGTCGCCTCGTGTATAGTTTGGATAGCCTTGTCGGCCCATGTTATATATGTTCATGCCATTCTGTCATTGTTGGTTGTTTATGATTCATGTCTACCATTTATGTTGATCTCGTCGGTCCTTATGGATAATAAGAAAGGTTAGATAAGATGTACGTTGGTGCTCGGCAGGTATGGCTCAGATTCCAATCATGGCCCTCCAGTTTGGGTCGTGACACTACATCAATGCATATGTTAGATTCGATTCCCTACAACGCAGCTCTTTCCCACGATCTAGAACATGATAGGAAGGTAACCATCCTTAATGTCCCGTGGCCTCCTGTTTATAAGTGTGGTACACAGCAAACCTATAAACAAGATTCTTCTAAACACAGCTTGTAGACATCCCTATGATAGACCTGCTTCGATACCAAGTTTGTTACGACCCATATCGAAAGGCCGTGACGGGCAACCCGTGCCTTACTCAACCAAGTACTAACATAATGTATCTTTCTTATCATACCATCATGGGTAAATGGCACAAAAGGGTTGTCATGAGATAACTAGAATAAATCATAAGGGAATACTTTACATAGGACAGCCCAACATGATCTACAAACTTATACATGTGACATACGGGCCTATAAGGCCGACATGATCATTTGTACTCTCAAAAAATAGGGTGAAAAGGCCATAAAAGTATCCATATACTTGACATCTATCTACAAGCCTCTAAGAGTACATAAACGTCATAAAGGTCGGGAAAGGGCTCTGCCATACTAATCAATACATGTCCAAAGCATACTAATCAAATAGGGAACTCTGGAGCAAGTGGAGTGTGCTAACACCTTATGCTGAGCTGATAGCCTACTAGGAGGACTGTCAACCTGTCTACAACATCCGTGAGCAAGTAACGCAGCATCCGCAGACAAAAGGGACGTTAGTACGAATAAAGTATCGAGCATGTAAGGCAGGAAAGCATAAATAAGAGCAGTAATGTAAAGAGAGATAGAGAAGATACAGCCAGTAACATCTGAGTTCCTTTGAGGGCGACTGACAATAGTAACCAACAATAGCAACAACAACAATATAATCCAATATGCGTTTCTCCGATTTTCTTAAAATTCATATTGAGCGGCAAACTCGTTTTTACTAATAACAAAACGTAAATTGAATCCAGATCTTATTCCGTAAATTAGTTTAAAACCTTAAGAATATCATACTTATATGTAATATATGGTTCCTAGTTGAAAACATCCACAAAATGCCTTCCAAAATAGCCCCATACGCTTAGCACCTTAACTTTTATCGTCAATCACTTGTTTTTTCATGTTTTCTTCTTCAATTAACTTAATTAACACCTATAAAAGCTAAAACAAACAGCAGAGAAAATATTATCAAATTATTTCTCATAATTTCCATCCACCACAAACCATGTATATAGCCACAAAACAGTGCAACCAAAAAGATAACCACGTCCCATGTTCTTTCAAGTACTATGTTATGGTTTTTCATTCAAACAACACAACCAACATGAGATTAACCTTAGGCACAATAAATAAGATGTTATGCATACCTTGGAAAGAAGCTAAAACTCGAAACCACATCTCAACTTAGCTCACAATAGACCTCAATCACACCACAACATCATAGAAGCATTCTCTTGTAGTCTTTAACACTTTTGATGATGATTTGAGTTGATTTCACTTGAGTTTGGTTCTTGGATCTTGGGGATATGTTAGATAGGGTTTTGGAGATCTTGTGGAATAATTTTGTATGATAAATGAGAAATGAGGCTGCAACATCTTTTAAAAGAAGTAAGGTCAGTGGCCGTATCAAGTGGGTCCCAATAGGAGCTGCTTGCATGGTCTGGCGAAAAGGTGAATATCTCTCTCCTCCGATATCGTATCGACGAACGGTTTAATATGTTGGAAAATAGACTCGTAGATATGGAATTTGGTGAGTGGATGAACCCGTAAATTCAAGTTAATTGAGAGAAAAGCTTAGTAACATTAGACCTAAAGTTTTAGTAAAATTATGAACGTAAATTGTGACAACTTTTGTCGACTTTTGTTTCATAACTTGTTTGGCTTCAAAACCTAACACACAACTATCGCACGAATAAAATTACCTTCTTATCATATTAATCAACCTAGTCTCACCCCACAATTAAGGGTTATAACATTCCCAACTTGCCGACTTTCAGCAAAACTTATTTTCTTCGATTCGATTAGCTTCTTAATCTTCCAACCCTCACGATACTTCCTTAAAACTTGTTTTAACCCACAAATATATTTGTAAAGGTCCTTCAACTCTCCGGATCATACTGATTCACATAAGACAAATTCTAACATGAAAGTATGGGGTATACCATGAAAGTTGATTCTCTTACAATATAGACAGGTCGAACATACCACTCATGGGTCGCGGTGCGTGGCGGGTATATACTGCGCATGGGTGTTTGCAAAGGTGACATTATCATGAGGTGGAGTTTGGACCAAGTTGATTATTGTTGGGGGATTTTGTGGAGCTTGAATGTAGTTGGGAATGTAAGGTGTATGTATGGGAGGGTTTGGTGGATTTGCAGGGGTAACCGGTAGTATAGCCTCAGACATGGAGGAGATTGTGGTACAAGTGATGGTAGTTGGAGTTCTGGTAGGTTGCCGGGTTGATGAAGGAAAATTGTTAGGGATAGATTCTAGCAACGGCAAGCCGGGTGGTTGTGTAGCGTCGTCACGGCAAGATGTGCTAGTTCCCGGATCTGTTGTACTTCCTCTCTCAATGATTCTATTTATTGCTCCGTCCAGGTGACATATTCATCGTTACAAGTTTCATCTCTTTCTTTGAATCCCCTGGGGTGTCAGTTACTGCTAGAGCATTTCCGCCGGTTTATCTGTGGCTGTCATCTTTCCTTTCGACCTCAGGTTATACAATGGCTCAACCAAGTTATCAATACAAATCGACATCCATTTGGGGGGAATAAATAATAACATAAACAAGCAAGAAAGCACAACAAAATAGAAGTTAGCTCAGGAAATGTACATATATAATCACATAGAGCAGTTAATTCACATATTGAACAAGCGTATTCCTAAAGTATTGGGGGACCTCTCTTTGCTAGAGGTAGGCCTATGTCGTAAGTGTTAACAAAATATCCAAATTATTTGACACGTTTGGATTCCCAGCGAAATTGATTTTCATTGGTAGCGAATTTTGATGGTTACAGCATGGTGACAAAGGAAATAGGTTACTAAGCTTTCACTGAATAATATTAGCGATAGAGAATAATTGTCAAATAGTACAACATGCCCCCCCGGGAGGGGGGGGTTACAAAGTCTTCATGGGCTTATAAGACCACCCTTAGGGAATTTAAATGGTAAAAAATGTAAATCAATGAACAACTCAGTAATCCTCCGCGAAATCTTCCCCATGCTCTCCTTCTCTTGGTCCTCCTAAAGATCCTCCTTGAACTCTTCCTCGACGTCTTCACGTTGATACTCAAGCTCCTCATTGGGGTCCTCTTTTGGCTTGTCCTTAGACTCGACCTATACATACTCCACTACCTCATTATCATCATCAGGTGGTTGTAGCATCTGATCAACTGAGCTTGGGACCACATGTTGCTGCATAGTGGGGGTGACAAGGTATTGGGTAAAATCTCGTGATACACTTACAAAGCTTCCCTCGAATCTTCCAATAATGCTAACCCTTATCGTCCAGGCCTAGCCAACTGGTCTTCCTCAGAAATCCACACAAAGTACTCTAGTATTTTCTCCCACACTAATTGTGACCAAATCACTACAATCATCCTAGAGTCGTCTTACTCTTGGAATTTGGATTTTCCATTGTAGTCATCCTCGAATATAGCCATTCGGGACCATAGGAGTACATCTTGTACCAAACCGAACTATCTCATAACTCTCAATGGTGCAAAGGGCTGAATTCCTTCAAATCCCATCAGCTCAATGAAATATTTCTCTGGCCCCCTCATGACTGCTCTTCAATTCAGTTAGAAAAGTTTCTAGTTAACGAATTTTCTAGTTAGGTGAGTCAAAAGATCTGACCGTTCTTCTTTCCCATGGGCTGCTCCTCAGTGCCTCATTCTCTCTTCATGGCTGCAGATCATTTTGTTGGTGCCAACGAAGTAATTGATGGTCGGCTCTCTTTGAAAGAAATGATCCAAAGACCACACTTTCAGTAGCGGGTTGTTACCTTTAAAGAAGTCGTACCTCGTTGAACATGCTGATAAAGAGCTGAACATCTCTGCAAACAACATTGGGACAAGAGTGACTCTCAGGTTCCCTTGAAATGTGGCCAAGACAAGAGGTAGCACATTAATGTTGATCCGTCCTTTCCGATGTGGAAAAACCAAAAGTCCCAACAATGCAAAAGAGAAGGTCAAGGGGCAAAGGCTCTCCCACGTCTCCCTGTCGCACTGAAACTACTCATGATGTAGATCATAGCTCTCCAGATGCCCAAATCTATCAAACAGTTGGTCTAGACTTATCCACCCGTCTTCGACGTTCCTCGGATTCCTACTGCTCTTCTATCCTAATGCATAGAGAAACCTATGATCCAACATGATGATCGGCGGTATGGATCCAGGAAACGGCAACTCAGTAAAGTTAATAATCTCCTCGAGCATAGGTGTCAGCTCATTGTCGACATACCTAAAGACTGATTTGGCCGGATCCTAAAATTCAATCAACAATCTAGTAAGGACTCTATCAGCTTGGACATTCATCAACGCAGTCAGCGCTCTATGGTATGTCCTAATTCCGTCTCCATGCACTCGCCAGATGTTCCTACACCATTATTTTAGGTTGTGGGGCGCCCCTATAACCATGCTAATATCAGGGAAGTTGTAGTTGATTTCCATCTAAAAAGAGAGAAAGGCTAGGTAAGTGTGTTGCTCCGGATCTTTAGTGTCTTAATCTCGATTAAATTGTCGTTTCATAGAAGACATGTCATTAGGTGCATGACCTTTAGACATTAGGGAGGTTTTCCTATTTGTCTGTTAATGCCAAGGATCGACTCAACTAGGGTGCAGCATGACCTATATTCAATAAGAGTAAAGTGTTTCCTAAACTTTTGGACTGGGACAGAATAACTGCGAGACGACATGTCAGTTGGCCTCACATGTCGTTCTCTGGAACTAGAGAGTTTTGAAAAAATGGTGCAACCCTCGCGTGATTTGTGTGTGATTTTGTGCAGCCAAGATTCGAAAAGGAGGTGCAATGATAGTGTATAAAAGCAGTACAAGCAATTGTGATAAGTTAGTGATAACATTAGGAATAAAACAAGTAAACACATAATTGCAAATTATGAAGACATGTAAACATACATTGAAGTGTTGAGAAAATAGAATATAAACAAACATCCCCAAGCGTTTAAAATCTAACCTGAGTATGCCAAAGTCAGAAACCTAAGTGCAAAAATCCCCAAAAGAGTCGCCACGTTGTTGTACCCTATTTTGCACAGGTCAAAATAAAATACAACTTGTGGTTCCTCTGATGATTAGTAAAAGAAGAGTCGACACCTAATATTTAAAAGGTATACTAGAGTACCTATAATGTCACGACCCAAAATCCAGTTAGTCGTGATGGCACCTGCCCAACCCGCTAGGTAAGCTAAATGATAGACAACACAACTCAAATAGGATAATAAGAACCAATAAAATAAAATAACTAAGCTCTCTATACAAAATCCCACGGATTGGTGGTACAAGTCATGAGCTTCTAAGACTTAGAATTTACAAAGACGGTATGAAATAAATACATCATCTGTTTGAAATATGCATAAATAGATTTATAAATCTAAAGTTACCAAGAACAAGAGATAACTAAAAGCGGAACGCAGGTACATGTTCAATGCCTGCTCCCCCCATACATAGCAACATCAACTCCAAACTATTCATGCAAGGTGCAGAAGTGTGGTATGGCTACAACTTACACCATGTACTCAATAAGTACCAAACCTACCCTTAGGTTGAAATTAGTGACGAGCTTGGAAGAAGGTCAGTGTCCCACACCAATAGCCAATATTAACTCATAATAATATAATGGAGGCAGTAAAAGTGATAGCTCAAAAGATATTATGCTCAGCTTGTTCACAGTTAAGGAAAAGTAGACATGCTTTCTAGGTATAACAGTCAAGTCTAGATATTACAACTGAAAATCAACTAAACATGAGTTTATCAATAGAACTGTATTTCCATTCGCAACACCAGATAAGAATTTTCGTTTACCAATTAGCATAAGGAAAATACGTCTCTGTGCGTACATGTCAATATACATGTCAAGTCATTAATTACCATATACTATTTTGCATGAGGAATATACGTCTCTATGCCTACATGTTAAATCGTTAATGTCACAGTACTGTCTAGCATGAGGAAAGAAAAATGCATCTCTGTACCTACATGCCAATCATGCATGTCTAATAAATTATTTCACGGTGATATTGTCAGGTACTCTCACCCTTAACATACTCAAGCTGTCTGTTTCAAATGCCCACTCCATCACACATAATCACTCAGCATTGTACGGGTGCCTGGCTCATAAGCCCCTCACCAAAATACTTGTATATATATCACTGTGCCTGCGCTTACTGCTGGCATGTCAGACTTCAGAGGGACGGATCCTATCCAAGTGCTAATCAAAAGCCTCTAACGCATGTTGCGGCGTGCAGCCTAATCCACAATGATAAATAAGCCAATAAGGCCTGTTGCAGCATGCAGCCCGATCCACAATAATAATAATAGTAATAAAGCCAATATGGCCTGCTGCGGCGTGCAACCCGATCCACAATAGCACTCACAACACAGTTCTCAGGTTCACCTTAGCCATCAATCTCTCAAGTCTCAAGGACTCACAATCATATACCACTCAACCCAAACAATGATAACATGTGATGTAACTGTAAATGATGAACAGAGTCTGAGATATGATATACAAATGAAGAATCAGGACTGAGTATATAATTATAGGTAAAACAGAAAACTCAAAACAACAGAAATAGCCTCATTATGTCTGAACCTGTCACGACACAAAACCCACTCTAGGCCGTGATAGCGTCCAACGTCGCTGTTAGGCAAGCCAATGGTGAACCATATAAATAATAATTCATTTTATTACTTTTGAAATCATAAATTTTATTAAATAAATAAATCTATGCACTTAAAAATCATGGGTACATAAAATATTAGTAAGATACGAAATAAAAAGGTGACAGTATTAATGCAAAACAATTAACATCTACTAGAATATCCCAAAATCCGGTGTCACAAGTGCATGAGCATTAACTAAGGAGTACAATAACATTACAATATCTGTCCGTGATACGTTGCCTGAAATGCAGCTCATTATGAAGTCCCCTTAACAGCTACACCTACGTGCCAAGATGACCACCAAATGAACCTGTCAGATCCGGCACATATATTACAGAACTGTAGCGTGAGTACATAAATTAACGCGTACCCAGTAAGTATCTTGCCTAACCCCAGAGAAGTAGTGACGAGGGGTCGGCAACACACTTACTAGTGGTTCAATAAATCATTATGATAAATTATAAACAGATAGAAAGCACAACAGTAATAATGAGGTAAACTGTAACTAACATAATCCTCCAACATTTCTTTTGACGATATAAATCTCTCAAATCTCCTATGCTATCTCGATAGATTAGAAATATCCAATGCAACCTCAAATTAATAAGGAATACCATATAAATGCCAAGACTCAATAAAAGGGGAATCACACAAATATCCAGACTGCTAACGGTATCACGTACGATTATGCGGAGGTCGTCCGACCCGATCCAGAGTGGTGTGTACACTGCCGAGAATCGACCGGTGCGAACCGGAGATGCATCTCAATATACTGCCGAGGCGTTCATTCCTATCCACGGGAAAGGAAGAAACTTACCGGATTGCGAGTCATGTGCTTACAACACACGTACGGGAGCATAAGTAAACATGACTTTTACCGTTTATCAAATATCTCGCCAAACAACTCAAGGTGGCAAAGCTCGGCTTAATATATTTCCAAATCAATTTCAATTAAAAATTCACTTAATTAAGTTAGCAAAATGAGATCAAATAATTTAAATATTACATGATAAAGTCCTAAGTCTACTCGGACATAAATATGCTTTTAGCTACATACGGACTCTCGTCACCTCGTGCGTACGTAGCCCCCACACCAAGTAGCACATAACAAATACATCACCTATGGGGTAATTTCCCCCTCACGAAATTAGACAGGAGACTTACCTCGCTCCGAATCCGATAATCGGTTCCAACGCCTCTCTAACACGTCAAACCGGTGCCCATCGAGCTGAAACTATCTAAACAACGTGCAAACCAATCAAAATATACTTCAATACTCATAACTTAAAAATTTATAACAATTTCCAACTCCGCTCGAAAACCCTCTAGTCCACGTGCCCGAATTCCAAAAATATTCGAAGATAATCATTACCCATGACCCCACTAAGTCAAATATATAATTTATTCCTAATTCCATGTCCAATTTCATGGTCAAAATTTAAAAATATCAAATTCTAGGTTTTCTTCCAAAATCCCCCAATTTATACAAAATTTCATGTTTATATCCATATATAAATCCATGTATTTATCTTACAACAAGTGGGAACAACTCACCACATGATGTATGGCGAAAATGATCTTCAAGAATAACCCCAAATCATCCCACATGTGCCCCAAGAACTTATAAGTGAAGAAAATGAGCTCAAAATCCTGAAATTAGATGTTTAATACACCTGTCATGCTTCCTCCTTCGCAATCGGGGTCATTACCCTTGTGATCGCGGTAAACAAAAGTTCCAGCATTGTTTCCTTCATCGCTATCGCGGCCAAAATCCCGCGATCGCGATGTACAAATTTTATTTTCTTCTCACAAACACCCTTCGGTATAATGGCCATAACTTTCTGTAATAAATTCCAAATGATAAAGACTTTGATTTTATGATAACTAGATTCAAAGGGCTACAACGTTGAATTTTTGATCATCCCCTTATTCCTCAGATTGCAAGATATAAGTTACTGAAATCAGATCACTAGCAACAAAATTTCCTTCTACGTGATCGCGACCTTCCTTTTGCGATGGCGATTCTCAATGCCTGGAACATCACTTTGCTCTTCGCGATCGCGGCCCAGACCTCCGTGATCGCATTCCACACCCCCGACACCAGTTATCAGCAGGTCTAAAAGGCCTAAAAGTGATCCAAAACCACCCCAAACTCACCCGAGGTCTAAGGAACCCCGTTCAATCATTCTAACAAGTTTATATACCCTATGTAAACTTGTCCGAAGGCTCGGAACACAAATTACAACATAGAATCCAAGAATTAAAGATCACATTAAATTTCTTAAACTCTCTTAACTTTCAAACCTTCATCCTTCGACGAACGCGTCCGAATCACACCTAAACATTTCTGAATGACGCCAAATTTTGCATAAAAGTCATGAATCATGATACGAACCTATTCGAAGGCTCGAAATTCCAAACGGACATCGACAACGCCAAAGTCCACTTCATATCAAACTTAGGAATTTCTAAAACTTTCAAAATGCCTACATTCCACAATAAGCGCCAAAATGCCACTGGACCACTCGATACTCAACCCGAACATACGTCCAAGTCAAAAATCATCATACGAACCTATTGGAACCTTCAAATCCTCATTCCGAGGTCGTTTACTCAAAAGTCAAACCTTTGTTAACTCTTCCATCTTAAAGCTTCCGAATTGAGAATTTTCCATCTGAATCAACTCCGAACTTCCTGAAATTCAATCCGACTAGACGAACAAGTCTTAAAATATGAAGTGAAGCTACTCAAAGTCTCAAACCGCCAAACGACATTCTAGAGATTACAACGACTGGGCAGGTCGTTACATTCTCTTCCACATAAGCATACGTTCGCCCTCGAACGTGCTAAGAACTGATCTAGAGTTCTTAGCACCAAATTCCAATATCCGGAATTCTCTACGAGACTTGATTCTAACATACAAACACCGTATCAATCTCACCACTTGATCACGCACCCATGCTGAAACCACACAATGCACCGCATAATTTGTATGCCCAAAATAACATCCTCTAACTACAATAGCTGCAAATTCATGTATTTGATGCCAGTAGTATATATGCCATAACACATATAAGTCCAGTTCGGACCCTCGCAACACTGCAATGATGAAAAAGATGTGTGAAAACTTGTAGCCACCTACCAAATTAATAATTCATGGAATTCTTCCGCTCAATAAGAATCCTTGCCTCATTCTGAACTGAATAGTGTCATTTTTCCTCTAATATACCTTATATAAATCCAATTGCACTTATATCAAGCCCAACAACCTCGTCTTACCCCGTACAAGCTGTTTGGCCGATAAGCCCCATAAAAAATGACCTAAAATCTTATACGAGGACATAAATGCGTCAACAAGCCACAACTAGATTATGACCAACTAAGAAAAAATGAACTCGGGTAAAGAACTATCCAGCCCGCGTAACGAATAAAACGGCCAAACAAATGTTATGACCCTACCTCAGAGATGAGAAACAAGGAACACAAAATAAGCATAAGAAACTGTGCTCAACATCTCACTGTTGCGGCATGCAACCCGATCCACACATGACACTGTTGCGGCATGCAACCCGACCCAAACATGATCATTACAGTGTGCAACCTGATCCAAACATGACACTATTGCAGCATGCAACTCGATCCAAACAACATACCCATGGTGGCGTGCTACCCAATCCACACATAACAATCAATAAGGAAATACCCATCAAGCCATAATGCTCAAACCTATGAAATGCCTGAATATCGACCACAAGCACGCCAAGTGAATATATACAACCCTGGGGAGATGGATAGGCAATGCTCTACAAAAACTCAAGCACGACTAAGGTGCAATAAATGACATGCATCTAGAGAGCCATCTTGCTCATATAACACCACAAGCTACACGAGATCACAACACATGTGCGAATATTCAAGCCGTCTCACAACCTACATGGCATAATAGAGTATTACATAGGATAGCTGATGATTGGAATAACATCCAACACCCGAAGACTCCTCCATAAGCAATGCTATGCTGAATGAACACATCCGACCTGATATAGAGCATACATTCACATTAGATCTACTAACAGACCTCAAGCCGATTTTGATCATCCCATACTGGTTCAATAACCTTTCAAGGATCCAAAATGACCCTATTCATGACACATGTGAGCAATCGTCAAATCCGAAAAAACTCCCATAGTCCTCAACCAAAGGAATAGAGCGCTTCTTAGTCATAACCTTTCCCATTGGCGACAGTACCAAAATCTCCATACTTGATTTCAATCTCTACCAATCGAATGACTAACATGTCACACTTATACGATCTTCTGTGGGATATGCTCCCACAACCTTCAACACCAAGTAGTAAAATACGAACATTAATGGCCATCGACCATGCTATTTCTATAATGCTAGTCAAGCATACGCATTTCAATACCTAACACTTCTTCCAAACACTTTGCGGAAAGCTTCCGGTCATATCGAGCCCCTACGAATCTTAAGCAAAATAATATCAAGAACGAGCATTGTTCGAACCTCCGAACAAGACCTAATTATTACGTGCTAAGGCATTCAAAATCTTTGCTATCGTAAAGAAAGAAGCAAAAAGAAACAAGCTTGAAATTTGTCAAAGGAAAAAAGCCTTGTATATATACATAAATTTTTTTACAAAGGCCAAACGACCTCAACAAAATACAAAAGTACAAAAGAAAAGAAAATTTTACAAGGCACCTAAGAAGTCCGATCTTCGTTGGAGCCCGCCTCGTCAACGGAACCATCAGGGTCTTCCCCGCCGCCCGAACCCTCGGAATCTTCCTCTTCCTCGGGGTACGCCAACTTCTTAGCCTCGATTTCAAGCCTCTTAAAATTTTCATTCTTGGCCGATAAATCGAACCCCCGGGCATGAACTTCCTCGAGAGCCTCCCTCCGAGACTACCGCCACACATATTTGATGATGGCCTTCAGGCATTCCTGAGCTGCCTCAACATTAGCTTTATACTGGACCACCATCTCTTCAATGTCGGCCCTAGTTATTTCCGCCATTGACTTGGCCACTTCAAGCTCCTTGGCAAGGGTATCCCGTTCGTTGACGGCAGAGCCCAGCTGAGATTGGAGGTCTTCGATTTTTTGGGATCGGGTTTCAGCCTTTTCCTTCATCGGTTGAAATTGGGCCTTCGCCAAGGCCAACCGCTCATGGGCGGTCTCCTTTTATGAAGTCAATCGGTCCATCTTGCCCTTCCACTCCTCAGCCATGGCCTTGACTTCATCCATCTCAACCCGGAGCTGGTCGACCCGATCAACCTTCTGTTGGACCTGTGGATTCTAACTGTTAGACACCGTGTCTAGCTCATCATTGCTAACTTCAAATATTTTTACCTATTCCAATAGGTCGGCGTGTTCCTTCTGAGCCGAGTTCAACTCGACTCGGAGGCTCTTGACTTCTCCTTCATGTTGCTCGCTGAGAAGCTTATACATGCCTCTCTTCTCAGCAAGCTCTTTGACTTCGGCCTCGAGTTGGCTCAGATCATCCCGGTACCGGAGGAAGGTCACGTGGTGGAGCACCGAGGCCTGCAAATACGAGAAAAGATATTAGAATTATCAAAAATTAGTTCAATTATGAGAAGAATCATCGAGAATTATCAGGAATTACTCGGTTCAGCGCCTGTTGTGCTTCGTTGAACAGGCATGGCGCGTCT
>MCJB01052053.1:34264-78001 GCA_002018475.1 Nicotiana obtusifolia | reverse complement strand
CGTTGTGTCATGGCCAAGGGCCGATAGGTGTTGAGGTGTTATTCAAGATGGTCGAATATACCTTTTCGTTGAGTTATGGCCAAGGCTCGATAGGTGTAGTTCGAGCTGGTCGAGCATACCTTTTTGTTGAGTCATGGCCAAGGGCCGATAAATGTTGTTCGAGCTGGTCGAACATACCTTTTCGTTAAGTGACTTAGGAAAACAACTTGAATGAACGGGTATCTCATTTATTTTAACATCATTGCATCGATTACATCATTTTGACCTGAGGCGTTTTAGAGAAAATTACAAGTTTTGGGTGCTGGCTGGTGTTCAAGTGCTAGTCCCAGTATATCTAGTCCCTTCATTGTTCGACTTGGGGATTCTTGAGGAGTAGGGAAATGAAATATATTCGTCCTCGCGTACCCCAACTTGAAAATGTCCCATCCGTCGCCTCATTAAAAACCTCCTTGAGTAAACCCCGTTGGAAAAAAACTCACTTGAGGGAAAATGAGTACAATTTACGGGGCACTTCTTGTTTCTCAGAAGTTGAAGTATTTGAGGTGGCTGCTGTTCCAATTGCTTGGTAAGAGCTTCCCTTCCAATGTCTCTAGTTGGAATGAAACTTGTCTCCTTGCCTATAATTTTGTACGCTCCGTCCCAATTGGATCCTAATTTGCCTTCTCTGGGATCTCTTCCTGCTTGAGTTTTGGCTTTGAGCATGTAGTCCTTGATCTTGAGTAACCGTACCTTGGCCTTTTATTGTAGTAGCATTCTGCTTGCTATTTCTGTGCAACCATTCTTATGTGCGCCATGTCTCTTCGCTCTTTGGCCTTGTCAAGGACTTGTCATTTGCTGTCGTCATTGTCGTTGCCACTCTCATTGGTGTACCTTAGGCTATGTTCTCCTACTTCAACCGATATGACCGCTTCCATCCTGTAGTCTAGTGAGTAAGGTGTTTCTCCTGTGCTTGTTTTTGGGGTCATCCTGTGTGCCCACAATACTCATGGGAATATCTTTGGCCACAGTCCCTTGACATCTACGAGTCTCTTCAAGATGTTAAAGATTGATTTTTGGAGGACTCTGTTTGCCCATTGTCGAGTGGCTGGTAAGGGGTTGAGAGTATCATTTTAATGTGCCATTATTCGAAAAACTCGATGGTTTTTCTTCCCGTGAACTGGGGTTCGTCGTCGCAACTTATTTCCTTTGGCAGGCCAAATCGGCAGATAATGTTCTACCATATGGAGGTGATTATCTCTTGCTCGCGAATTTGGGCGAATGTATATGCTTCCACCCGTTTAGAGAAGTTGTCAATCAAAACTAAAAGGAATTTAACATTACCTCGTACTGGCAGAAGCGGTCCCACGATGTCCATTCCTCACTTAATGAATCACCATGGAGAGGTAACGAAATGGAGGTGTTCGCCTGCTTGGTGATAATTGGGGTGAACTTCTGGCACTGTTCGCATTTCTTTACAAATTTTAGGGCGTCTTTCTTCGTAGTGGGCCAATAGTATATCGCTCGTATGAGGCACCAAAACAGTTCTCGGTCACTGGAGTGACCACCGCAGTGGCCTTTGTTGACTTTCTCGAGGACGTGTTGATTTTGATTTGGGCCAAGAATTTTGCTAAGGGGACGTTGTACGTTCTCTTATACAGCTCATCGTGAAGGTTGTTGTATCTTGCCGCTTGCATTCTCAGCTTCCTGGCTTCCTTTTTATCATTTAGGGGGTGGGGGGTACCATCCTGCATGTAGTTTATAATACAATTGCGCCAGTCCCAGGTTAGGTTTACAGATTTTACCTCGACGTGGTCTAGTGTTGAGCTGAGGAGATACAACACGCTCATGTCCCTAGGAGCTATACTTTTTGTTGTGGCGGCTAATTTTGCGAGGCCGTCTGCCTCGACTTTCTGAGTTCGTGCAATCTGGTCGAGGTGGAATTCATCAAATTTGGGCAACATTTTGCATATATCTGTCTGGTATTTCTGCAACCTTTGTTCCTTGATCTGGAAAGTCCCAGCTACTTGGCTGACGATGAGCTGGGAGGCGCAGCAGTAGGTGCCTCGCCCCATATTTGAGTGCTAGCCTTAGTCCTACAATTACGGTCTCATACTCGATCTCGTTGTTAGTCATATCTAAGCATCTTATAGATTGGCGAATGACTTTGCCAGTGGGGACTTCGAGCAGGAGTCCCAGTCCGAACCAGCACGCATTGGACACACCGTTAGTATGCAAGACTCAGAGGTCCTGTGTCAGGTGAGAAGCTTGAGTGGCTTCCTTCTCAGCCTCAGGCATCACCTTGGCACTGAAGTCTGCAACAAAGTCGGCAAGCACTTGTGATTTTATCGATGTGTGAGGCTGGTAAGTAATGTCGTGCTCACTCAACTCGATGGCCCATTTAGCCAGCCTCTCCAACAGCTCGGGTTTGTGTAGTATGCTCCTTAATGGGAATTTGGTGACGACTGAGATTGGATGGCACTGGAAGTATGGCTTGAGCTTTCTTGAAGCTACGACCAGGGCAAGGGCTAGTTTCTCGAGGTGAGGATACCTTGACTCAGCATTGATAAGTGTTTCACTAATATAATAAATTAGAGATTGCTTACCTTTGTCTTCTCGGACTAGGACTGCACTTACTGCTACTTTTGAGACAACGAGGTAGACGAGGAGACATTCCCCCGGCTCGGGTTTTGAAAGCAAGGGTGGCAATGACAAGTAATCCTTAAGTTCCTTCAGCGCTCATATACACTCAGGCGTCGATTCGAGGTCGTTGTCCTTTTTGAGTATGTTGAAGATCCTGTGGCACCTGTCAGATGACCTCAAGATAACTTTAGACATGGCGGCAATTCGACCCGTCAATCTTTGGACTTGTTTCTTGGTGGTTAAGTGTTTTGATATTCCATCGATAACGTTGATCTAATCTGGGTTGACTTTGATTCCGCACTGTGATACCAGAAAACCCAAAAAATTGACCGAAGTTATGCCAAATGCGTAATTCTTGGGGTTCAGCTTCATCCCGTATTTTCACAATATTTCGAATGCTTCCTTCAGATGGTTGCTGTAATCCTCGGCCCTCAAGGATTTACCAACATGTTGTCGATGTATACTTCAATGGTTTTGTTGAGCTAGTTCTTGAACATCTTCGTGACCAGCCTTTGGTAGGTAGCTCCCTCGCTCTTCAACCCGAATGACATGACCCCGTAGCAGTACGTTCCCCTGTGAGTGATGAAAGTGCTTTTCTCTAGGTCATCTTCTTCCATGAGTATCTGATTGTAGCCCAAGTAAGCATCCTGAAAACTCAGCAACTCATGTCTTGGTGGCGTTGATGAGGTGATCGATGCGTGGCAGGCTTTGTTCAGATCGGTGAAGTCCACGCACATTCTCCATTTCCCGTTCTTCTTTTTGACCATTACCATATTAGCAATCCATTTGGGGGTACTTGACTCCCTAATAGAGCCGTTGGCCAACAGTTTCTCCACTTCCTCGTGGACGGCCTCGTTGATGGTGGGGCTGAACTTTTGTTGAACCTGCCTTACTGAGTTTTAGAAGGGGTATTTAACATGTGTGTGGCTATCTCTTTGGGGATTCCTGACATGTCTGCATGGCTAAAGGCAACAAATCTGCGTTAGCTATTAAAAATTGACCAAATTTACCATGGTCTTTGAGTTTGCAACCGATTTAGGCCTTTTTGAAGGGGTCTTTTTGATCTAGCTGGATGGGGTCGAGATCTTTTACCGTTAATCATGCAGCTTCGACTGCCTTTGGGTGCATAACGGTATCCTTATCTTCGACCTGCAGGGACCTCGCTGCTGATTGCAATGCTTCTTTTTCTTCCTATTTCTTTTGTTGGGTTGTCGTGCTGTCTAGGCGATCCGATGGCACTCCTGGGATGTGTGTTGCTCCCCTCGTATGTTGAATATTCCCAGAGGATCGGGAACTTGATTACTTGGTATATCACCTGCACTGTCAACAAATGTATGGGTATTACATGAAGTAGGAGGGTTCGGTTGGCCGTCTTGTTTATTCATGTGCAGTGTTACATAGATCCTTGGGGTTTCCGTAGTCGCGCATGGGGCCTGCTTTCTCATTACGCTGACCAAAGTGTCGGTTAGCCAAGCTTCGAGGAGCTTTCTCATAGCGAGTGGTGCTTCCTCTCTTGCGAACGTGGAAGCCTCTTTCCAGTTTGGTTTGGTTGTGCTATAGAAGGGTGTCGGCGACTTCCCTATCCTGGGGGATGTCGTGGGGATTACTTCCTCGTCTTGAGTTTCATACCCTTTGTTGATGGCACTTATAAGGTTGAGCAGGACGTTGTCCATTGCTCTTGTTTCCTTTCCTTGGTTACTTGTCATGGAATCTTTGTATGCAAAGAGAAAAAGGATAACTCTAAAGTTTGTTACGTTAACAAGTCACGAAAGTTGTAGATCTGAATGAAAACTAATATTTTGACTATGAATCCCCACAGACGGTATCAAACTGTATAACCCAAAATTTAGATCTAGGTTTTTATACAATTAGTTTTATAGAGAAAAAGGGTTAATCAAAATCAATATCAATATTTATAAAAAAATCAAAAAAAAAATCAATATCAATATTCAAATAGCAGATCTAGTATTTTTATGAAGAATATTAGGCGTGTATTGTTAGATAAGAATATCTTAGAACAATAGCGGAGAAATAATAACTCAAGAACGTGAAAGATGGCAAGAAATGACATTTAAATAATAAGTGGAACAAGGTTCACCCGATAAATGTGAAATTTTCACTGAGCTTTCTGACAATGATAGAGATGATAAGCAATTGAAATTTCCGATTCTTCTTGTATAAGGAGAGAAGGATAGAGGAGAATAAATATAAAGGTGGAATTTGTAGTATTCAATAAAGAGAGAATCAATGATGTTCTTTATAAAATGATCGATCCCCCTTTCTAGAATTACGACCAGTTTTAGAGCTTTGGCGCCACAAACCAGTGGGAACAGGGTGGCCCCGGTACTAGACTTCGAGGTCGTACGATATGCCCATCGAACTTTGGGCAGGATTTCCTTCCATTTTCCTTTTGGCGTCGGTCAACCTCTTTATGAGGTTTTGGAGTATGGTTTTGTTGGCCGATTCTGCTTGTCTCGTTCCCACTAGGGTGGTAGGGCGTTGATAGGATCCTTTTAATTTTATGGTCTTTGAGAAACTTGCTTACTTTTCTGCCGATGAATTGTTTTCCGTTGTCGCACACGATCTCGGCCGACATTCCGAACTGACATATGATGTGGTCCCAAATGAAATCGATGACTTCTTTCTCGCTGACCTTCTCATATGCCTGGGCTTCCACCCACTTTGAAAAATAATCAGTAATAAATAATGTAAATTGAGCCTTACCGGGTGCCCATGGAAGGGGGCCAACGATGTCCATCCCCTATTTCATGAACGACCAGGGTGACAAGACTGAATGCAATAGCTCCCCGGCTCGATGAATCATCAGAGCATGCCTTTGACATTCTTCACATTTCCATACGAACTCCTTCGCATCCTTTTCCATGTCGATCCAGTAGTAGTCAGCTCTAATTATTTTTCGAACCAATGATTCGGCGGCTGAATGATTTCCGCAGGTGCCTTCGTGAATTTCCCTCAGAACGTACTCGGTATCTTCTTGTCCTAGACATATCGCGAGCGGGCCAACGAATGCTCTTCTGAACAGTGTTCCATCTTCGGACAAACTAAACCAGGCCGCCTTTGTATGTAGGGCCCCCGATTTCTTTGGATCCGAGGGAAGTTTTCCGGTCTTCAGATATTCTATATATTTGTTACTCTAGTCCCAAGTTAGGCGCGCTGAGTTTATCTCGATGTGGCCTTCTTCCACCACCGATCTCATGAGTTGTACGACTGCCCCCGAGTTGAACTCATCATCTTCGACCGATGATCCCAAGTTAGCAAGGGCATTGGCCTCACTGTTTTGATCCAAAGGTACGTGTTGTAGAGTCCACTCCTTGAACCGGTGCAATGTTACCTACAACTTATCTAGGTACCTTTGCATTCGTTCCTCTCTGACCTCGAATGTCCTATTAACTTGGTCACCACAAGGAGGGAGTCACACTTAGCTTCGATTACCTCCGTCCCTAAGCTTTTGGCTAGTTCAAGACTTGCAATCATGGCCTCATATTCGGCCTCGTTGTTAGTCAATTTTACAGATCTCCACGGCCCATTTGGCCAACGGTCACGAGTGCTCGGGTTTATGCATTACATTCCTCAATGGGTAAGTAGTCACAACACATATGAGGTGACATTGAAAATATGGTTTCAGCTTCCTAGAGGCGCTTAGCAAAGCGAGCGCCAATTTTTCTAGGTGAGGGTATCTAGTTTCAGCCTCGCCTAAAGTCCTGTTAACATAGTAAATTGGAAATTGCGTACCTTTCTCTTCCCGGACTAGGACTCCATTTACCGCTATCTCTGATACTGCCAGGTACATGTATAGCTGCTCGTCTTTCTTCGGCGTGTGGAGCAGCGGTGAGCTCGATAGATATCGCTTGAGCTTCTCCAAGGCCCGTTGGCACTCCAGGATCCATGAGAAGTTATTCTGCTTTTTTAACAGTGAGAAGAATCGGTGGCTCTTGTCGGAAGACCTCGTGATGAATTGCCCAGGGCGGCTATGCGTCCGGTTAATCTTTGTACGACCTTCACGGCGTTGTCCACAACAGTGATATCTTTGATGGCTTTGATCTTATAGGGATTGATCTCAATTCCCCTGTTGGATACCATGAATCCGAGGAATTTATCGGATCCGACTCCAAATGTACACTTCTCAGGATTCAACTTCATATTTTATTTCTTCAATATGCTGAAGGTTTCCTGCAATTTCAAATGGTCCTCTGCTCACAGGGACTTAACCAACATATCTTAAATGTAAACCTCTACTATTTTTTCTATTTGTTCCTCGAACATCCGGTTTACTATGCGTTGGTAGGTGGCACTAGCATTTTTTAGTCCGAATGACATCACGTTATAGCAGTAGGTACCATACTTAGTGATGAAGGAGTTTTTTCCTGATCGCCCGGGTTCATCCGTATTTGGTTGTACCCAAAATAGGCATCGAGAAAATTGAGGATCTCATAGCAGGCTGTTGCATCGATCATGCGATCGATGTTGGGTAGAAGGAAGGAGTCCTTGGGACATGCCTTATTCAAGTCTTTATAGTCTACACACATTATTCCCTTTTCTAGAGACTACAACGACGTTTTTTAACCAATCCGGGTATTTAACTTCCCGAATGGACCCTATGTTAAGGAGTTTAAATACCTTATCCTTGATGAAAGCATGTTTGACCTTGGACTGGGTCTCCTCTTCTGCTTGACCGGATGAAACTTCGGGTCCATGGTTAGCTTGTGAGTGGTTATTTTTGGTGGGATCCCTGTCATATTAAGGTGGGACCAAGCGAAACAATCTTCGTTAGCTATAAGAAATTGAAATTCCTGAGCTCGGGGCTTATCCCCGTGCCCAGGTATACCTTTCGATCGGGCAAATGTTCGATTTCCAGTTCCTCGGCCGTTGATTTGGTGGCGTCGGAATCATTGGGGGCTATGAAGGATCTGGGAACCCCGTAAATTGTTTTGATTTCTCTGGGTGTCGGGAATTTCAGAACCTAGTGTAGTGTTGAGGGTATTACCCTCATGTTGTGAATCCATGGCCTCCCGAACAAAGCGTTGCTCTCATATCTCCTTCGATTACATAGAATTTGCTTCCTGAATGGTTCCGGCAGCGTTCATTGGTAATATTATCTCCCATTTAGTGGTCTCACATGCCATGTTGAACCCGTTCAGGATTTGGACCGCAGGTACGATCTGATCTTGTAGGCCAAGTTATTCCACGACCTTCGATTTGATGATGTTGGCTGAGCTAACTGGATCAATTAACACACGCTTAACTCGAGATTTATTTATGAGTACTGATATTATCAGTGCATCATTGTGGGGTTGCATGATCCCCTCAGCATCCTCGTCATTGAAAGACAAGGTTTCTTTCGGTACATAATCCCTAGTCCGTTTTTCCCTTGTGATGGATACTTTGATGTGTTTCAGCATCGGCCTTGAGGAATGCCGACCCTACTGATGATCATGTTAATGACATATTGAGGTACCTCCTACTCGTTCTACTTATTAGAATCCCTGTTCCTGAAGTGGTTCTTGGCCCGATCACTCAGGAACTCACGGAGATGTCCGTTGTTGAACAACTGGGCCACCTCCTCTCTTAATTGTCCGCAGTCCTCTATTCTGTGTCTATGAGTGCCGTGATATTTGCACATTGGGTTAGGATCCCTTTAGGCTGGATCGGACTGTAGAGATCGAGGCCATTTGGCAGATACGACAGCGGCGGCATCGACGTTGAAGTTGTACTCTGATAATCTTGGCACTTCTTTAGGTCCAACGGGCCTGTCAAAGCTGTTTTTTCTCATGAGTCCCCGGTTGCTTTGACCCTGGTCATTTCTCCTTTCGTTTCTCATTGGGTTCCGCCCGGACCCACCACTTCTTTTGGTCTCAATTGTACGGCTGGTACCGATCACTGTTTGACCTCGGTTCACGATTGATGTCTCTCTTGACTCTGTCGATGGTTCTGACAGGATACATGGACCCAGAAGGGGCCCCAAGCTGATCATCTTCAACCCTGATTTTTGATTGATACCAGTTGTGAACATCAGCCCAAGTGACAGCTGGATATTTTACCAAGTTTTGTTTCAACTACTGCGAAGCCAACAAGTTTCGATTTTTGAGTCCATGGGTGAAAGACTGAACGGCCCAGTCATCAATGACCACCGGTAGGTCTATCCGTTCCATTTGAAATCAGGACAAAAACTCTCTGAGCATCTCATTATACTTCTGTTTTACTTTGAAAAAGGTCTGACTTTCTGGTCTCGACCTTGATAGCCCCGGCGTGTGCCTTTACGAAGGAACCTGTAAGCATAGCAAACGAGTCAGTAGAATTAGGACGTAAACTTTGATACCATATCATAGCTCTTTTTGACAAGGTCTCCCCAAACTTTTTCAACAAGACAGACTCGATCTCATCATCCTCCAAGTCATTCCCTTTGATGGCACATGTATAGGAGGTCACATGCTCATTTGGGTCGGTCATTCCGTTGTACTTAGGAATCTCGGGCATGCGGAACTTCTTAGGTATCAGCTTCGGAGCCACGCTCGGAGGGAAAGGTTTTTGAACAAACTTCTTGCAATCCAGGCCTTTTAATATCGGCGATGCTCCTGGGATTTGGTCGACCCTAGAGTTGTAGGATTCCATCTTTTTGTCATTAGCTTCGATTTTCTTCTGCCCTGATTCTACCCGCTTCCTTAGTTCCTCCAGTATCTTTATGATCTCAAGGTTGGTCCCCGATTCATTTTCATTCGGCCTCTCTTCGACCGATTCATTTCTGTGGGTGACTTCCCGGGATGGATCGGGTTCAATTTTCCTTGGTGCGCGGCTTTGGTTCTGTAACTGGGCTACCGTCGCTTGTTGAGCGTACAACATTTCGAAGATCATCCGTAAATTGATCTCGTCCCTTCAATGTCTTGTGTATTTGGGCTGCTGATCGGGCTTCACTACAGACGCTATTCTCGGGGTCGGTAGGTAGATTTACATTGATGGCCATATGCGAGTTGGCGTCAATCGGGTCAGCGACCGAAATTCCGGAGGGATCAACAGGTGGTGCCCCACCACTGGGCACTATGTTATTTTCGCCGTGATGACCGGACTCATCGCCAACATGTAGAGGTGCTGACTGGGAGTTTGACATTTTGAGCTTTAACCTGAAATTTGAGACACTCCAAAGAACAAGTGTAAAGTAGTGTGCATTATAGAAATTTGTATCAAACAACCACTATTATCCTCAGCCCCACGGTAGGCGCCAAACTGTTTTCCCTCAAAATTAGATAACAATTAAATTTGTAAGTCATTTTGAGGATACATGGATTTATTTGACATAAAGCAGCAAATAAAGAAAAATTAAATAAATAAGGATAAAGGAAGCTCAAACCACGCAAGGAAGACGATTTAAGTCTTAGTGAAATATTTTCCCTCACTTTGGGCTCGTAACCACATGCACTGATGAACGAAAGCAGAAGAACTAATAATAGAAAAAAATAATGATATATTGCTTTAATATGCGTGTTAAAATGTACTTTATGAATTATCAGACCCCCTTTATATAGTAGAGGAGTGTTACTTTAGGTACAATTCTATAAATGGTAAAAAATCTTCGATTTACTGATGGCCAATTATTTATCGGTACGCGCCGAGATTTTCGTCGTAATGTCCGGCCGGTCACAGATATTTCGGTCTTTTGTTGGCTATGCTGAGAAGGTTTCTTCAAAGCCATTACTAGGACCGACTCCGGGATGACGGCCTCGATATTCTCGAAGGTAGGTGTCATATCTCCGGGTTCTAGCCCGGTGGGACTCGGGGTCGATCTTCAGTCCTTTATTGATATATCTCGAGCCTGGTTTATCATGTCGGAGGTTAGGATGCACCACGAGCTCGACTTCAACCGTATACAGTAGTAATAACCTCAAATCGAACAAGATAAAGTTTCTGTACGTTAAGGTGGAAGATCTTAGCAGAATTTGTTCAGTAGATAATTAGAAAGTTAAAACCACAGAGAAAAATGAGGAAAAGTAAAAAGATATAGAATATTGGAAAAAAGAAATTAAGTATTTTAGGTGCTCTTGTTTCCTAATGTAAACATATCGTCGCTATATTAAGATAGACAAGATGCACATATAGTTCATAGTGGTTTATGGAGACATTGAAAGGCAAAATGAGAATGTTTTTTTTTTTGTGAACTGGATAATTATACATTATAGCAAAAAATAGTTACATCATTATTTGAGAGCTACTTCTCCCGATTGTTGCACTAACATTGTCTTGCATTACAAGGGGATTCCCTTGATTTTACATAAAAAAACAGTTCCTAGGATGTCTGCCTACAGGGCCTTATTTACAAACACTGGAGGAACTGTCAAAAGTTTTTTCTTATCAAATAACTTTTTTCTGCTCCTTCCTTTGCGTGGAGGTCCGCCACCTGATTTAATTCTTTGAAATTATCTTCTAGTGCTGGATTCTCCAGCTGCTCCATCAATGACCTGCATTCAAAGATATAGAGTTATAATGCAAGTTTCCCTCATTTAGCATTCTTACAACCTGTTCAGAATCGGTGTATATTTATAGAGGTGTGACTCTGTGTTCGAAGGCTATTGTTAGACCTTGCCATAGAGCTTGGAGTTCAGCCTCTAAGCTAGTGGTATGTGGTAAGCCTCTCATATAACCTAGTACCCAGTCACCCCTGCTATTCCTAATGACACCTCCAGTTCCTCCTACTCTTGATTTTGGGCACGCAGCCCCATCAGTGTTAAGCTTGTAGGAGCCAGAAGGAGGTGACTCCCAATTGATGTGCATTACAATTGTTTCATCTTTATCCTTGTGTTGGACTGCCACATGGTAGTATTCAGTGGCTCTAGCATTGTTTTGTTTAACAGGGACAAGGTTTTTTTTCTTTTCAAAAAGATTGTTATTTCTTGTGAGCCATAGGCTCCAAAAAAAGAAAGATAGAAGGGATTTCCAGTTGATAACATTGTTAAACTGCATGTTTTTTACCTTGTGCCATTTATCCTCCCAGCGGATCATTGAGAACACAAGGTAGAGCTGAGTGGTCTTGTTAGTACACTCCATGGTTAAGGACTGCCAGAATGCTCTGACATTGGAGCCTTCAAAGAAGATATAATTGATGTCTTCCACTCTAGAGGAGCAGAAATGAAATATTGGGCTTACATTTAAGCCTATGCTACTTAAGTGCTTGGCAGTGGGAAGTCTGTTATACTGCATCATCCAAGTGAGGAATTTTATCTTATTAGGGACCTTTAGCTTTCAAATCCAGTCGAAGGTATCATCATGGTTGGAGTTGGAGTTTAGCTCAGAGCTAATCAAATTGTAGGCAAATTTGGAGCTGAAAAGCCCATTACCATTGAGGTTCCAGATGAGCTTATCCTCATAGTTTGTAGAAGCATAGATGAAGTTGTATTGAATAATACACTTAATGTCCCGGGGTATGGGGTAGTGGATAACATCAAAGTTTCATTCCCCATTGTTGAGAATGGAGTTGATCTTAATGGTCAAGTCAGAGTTGTGCCAAGGCCCCTAGAGTATTGTGTTAAGGGGCTGCATATTAGGGATCCAGTTGTCAGTAAGGAAGTTGACTCTATCCCCTTTATGGACAACCCATCTAGAGGCCTTAAGACAGACCTTCTATCCTTCCTGAATACATTGCCAAGTCCTAGTTTTAAATTTAGCTCTAGGATGGTTACCACTACAGTGCTTCCCAATCAGTACTCTACCCACATGGTGTCAGTGTTCTTGTAGAGTCTCCAAGCTAGACTGGTCAGGCTAGCTTTATTTTTTATGTGTGCCTGTTGAAGGCCCAGACCCCCTGTTCTTAGGCTTAGTAATAGTATCCCATTTAATCATGTGCAACTTCCTTTTTTCAGTAGTTGTTCCCCATATAAAGTTCCTTTGGATTTTATATATCTGGTTGGTGATATGTGAGGGAAATTTTATATAGCTCATCACATGGCTGGGAATGCTCCCTAGGCTAGATTTTGCCAAAGTTGTACGGCCAACCATGTTTAACATTATAGTTTTCCAGCCAGCAGCCTAGTATTCATACTGTCAATAATGAATTAGAAATCTTTGTTGGTAGGCCTTTTATGGAAGATGAAGGAACCCAGATATTTATCAAAATCTCTGCTTTTCCTAATTCCTAGAAATGAGCTGCAGCTATTGGCCCAATCCTCATGACAGTTGGTTGAAAAGATAACCTTTGATTTTTGGAAGTTGAACTTTTGGCCTGATGCACTATTAAACTCCTCTAGGGTGGCCAAGATGGCTTCACAGCTCTTTTTATTGCTCTACCAAATAGAGTGAGATCATCAAAAAAGAATAGGTGGGAGATTTTTGGGCCATTACCTATTGATGGTGATTGGAAACTAGTCCTTTCTCAGGACTGCCTGGTCAATATTCCTTGAAATTCTCTCCATGCAAATAATCAGTAGGTAGTGGATATGGGGTTTCCCTGTCTGATACCTCATGTAGGATGGAAAGGCTCAGTTTGGCTCCCATTGACCAGGATGGATATGGAGCTAGTGGAGATACATGAGAGGATCAGATTGATCAATTTAGGTGGGAACTTGAAGAACATAAGGGATTCCCTGATGAAAGACCACTCAAGTCTGTCAAAGATTTTCTCTAAGTCTATCTTGAGGATCATGTTAGCATTTTTCCCTTTCATCTTTTGGAAATGAGTGATTTATTCCAGAACAATAATGGCATTATCAACAGCCCTTCTGTTAGAGAGGAAACTGGCTTGTGATGGCCCAATAATGGTCTGAGGGAAGGGCTTAATCCTATTCACTATGATTTTAGTGACAAGCTTGTACATAACGTTGCACATCCCAATAGGTCGAAAGCTCTTAAGCATTGTTGTATTCTGGAATTTAGGAATCAAACACAGGAGGGACCTATTAACTTGAGGGGGCATGGTTGAGGTGATGAATACCTTCTGGAAAAAATGGTTGACATGGGTAGACAGGATGGTCCAGTATTTTTGGTAGAAGAAAGGGTGCAACCCATCAGGCCCATGTGCCTTAAAGGGCTTGAAACATTCCATGGTTTTCTTGATTTCAGAGAACCTAAGTGGTTGATCAAGGGAAACCCTCATGCTATCACTAAGGACTATAGGACTACCCTCACTGTAGCATCTCTTGTTGGTGGATGAGGTATGGGATGTGGTAAAGAGATTCTCAAAGTAGCCTCTGGTAGTCTCCTTGACGAGGTTAGGGTCTTTGATCTGATTACGTACCTCATCTGTTAAACTAAGAATCCTATTTCTCCTTCTTTTGTTAAGAGTGGTGGTGTGGCAAACCTAGTGTTAGCATCTCCTTCACATAAGAAGCTGACTTTGGATTTCAGCTTCCAAAAATCCTCTTCATTTTTAAGAATAGCTGAGAACTCAGCTTGGAGATTTGATTCTAAGTTTTGAAGATAGGAGCTGAAAGGGTAGGCATTAGAGTTTTGGATTCCATTCAGCCTAGATAGAATGTGTTTCTTCGTATGAAAGATGTTGCCAAAGACTAGCCTATTCCATGTGGTCACATTGGCCTTAAAGATGTTGGTGTCCCCCAACAGGTCTTCTGTAGAGCTAAAGTTATTTTGAACAATGGAGGGGAAGTACATATATTCTAGCCTAAAGGGCCTACTATGATCACTGTACTGTTGACTAGTAATGTTTAGGAGTAGAGGACAGTGGTCAGAGTGGGTCCTAGGGAGGTGAATAACAATGATTCTGGATATGACTCAATCCAGTCATCGGTGGCAAAGCACCTATCCAGCCTTTCTAGGATAAGGTCTTGCTGTTAGTGTATCTTTTATTAGACCAAGTATACTTTGAGCCTCTGAACCCGAGGTCAATTAGTCTACAAATGTTCAAACAACTCCAAAAATGATTGCCCCTACTATTGTTAATTTTGTTGCCCCAAAATTTGTCCCTGGCGTTTAGGACCGTATTGAAGTCACCTCCTACCGGCCAGCTACCTTTATAAAGAGAGGCCATGTCCTCAAGGGATTGCCATAATCTAATTCTATCATTTAATTTACTACTAGCATAAATAGCTTAGAAAAGCCAGTTAGAGTCATCAGAGGTTACCTTCACCATGACATGCACACCCTGGGGTGTGGTACAAACCTCTTCAAGCTTTACTAGGTCATCCTTCCACATGACGACTATTCCTCCAGATTCTCCAATGGCAGGAGATTGGAATAGAGCATTGAGCTGGAGCTTAGCAGTCAAGTGCGTATGGTCAGCCATTCTTGTCTCAAGGAGAACAAGAACAACAGGGTTGTTCAGCTTGACCATGAAGGTGCAGTGTCTACAGAATTCAACACCGTTGGCTCCTCTCGTATTCTATATTATGAAGTTCATCAGTAAAGAGTTTTGAGATGGGGATTTCCTCTTGAGGCCCTTCCCCTTTCCCACAGGGGTAGCTTTCACTCCTCCCAACACAAGGCTTATTGCTACTGCCGAGCTCCCTAAGCTTGGAGATGATGGAAATTGGAGATCTAGTTTTCAGCTTACCATCTTTCTGGGGTAGAGTGCAATAAACATTTCTCCGAACAACTCTTTGAACTCGATCACCTGAGCTTCTTGCATGAGGGGGACTGTTGTATTTGGGACACCTAGCTTTTCCAAGATGTTTTCTAGGTTTGCGTTGGACTCTTTGAGGTACACTAGGGTACGGTTCTTCTCCTTGATTAGTTGGTGATCTCGTCCAATTTCACACCTCAATTCAAGGTTATGAAACGGTCGATTGCAATAATAATACCAAACAAAGGCCGAGATCGATTTTCACAGGGAACTATATATGGGAGTTAGTAGTACATATCATAGCGTGTGAATTTGAAAATCTAAATTTACTCTTCCGCAAAATGTGGTCGTTTTAATGTCTAATTTAAACTATGACTGCAGATTGCGAAATAAAACTAGGAGATTGGTTTTGTTGTTTTTCAAATGTTGTAAAAAGCCTAGGGCTATGACCTTCACATAGATGTTTGCCTAATCGGATATAAACTTTAAAATTTATTTTATTGGTCGAGGTGTATTATAGCTATCAACACTCAATTACCCACTCAATACCTCTCGGTCAGAGAGTGATTTTGCCCAATTTAGCTTTCTCAAGTCCAAATGGGTATTGAACAAAACGGTTGATAAAAAGCTCAAGTCAGGTTATTACTATCTCTAGGTTAAACCCTTTAATTGGGATTATCAATCTCTCGATTGACCTAATTTCTTGTTAGCCAAGTTTTTCTAGACTAAGTCTTTTTTCTCAAGTAGAGACTAAGTCGAATAGGCATGAACTAATGTTTCCAACCATTAATTCCACAAATAAAAGAAAGAACAAGGCTAAATAATAAACATCCAACCATAAACAAGCATAACATTAAACGCCCATTAAGTTTACACACTAGTGTTGGGTCACAACCTTAGTGAAAATCTAGCTACTCATTCTTGAAATGATAAAATCTAAGTTAAAATAGCTAAAAATATGAAAAACTACTAAAAAGAGTAAAAGGAAATGGCTACTATAGCAGCTGATGTTAAAATTTGACCTAAAAATGTGAAACTCGTCTATTTATAGAGGGCTAGAAATTTCAAATAAAAATACCCTTCGGGAGGTTCTGCGGCCGCACAATTCTATGTGCGGTCGGCATTTTTCTTCAACTTGTCAATCTGCGACCGCACTACACTCTTTATGCGGTCTATAGATTTGTAAATCTTGCTCTTCTACGGTCCTCACTTTTGCAACTGCGGCCGTACAATTCTTCTGCGGTCCGCACTTCTGGGAGACTTGGAATGCATATTCTCTGAACTTTGCTCCTGGACCAGCTTTTGCGGCCGCACAATTCATGTGCGGACCGCTCTTTGCACCAAGCTTTGATGGCTTTTCCTTCATAACCTGCGGCTGCAGATGATATTCTGCGGTCCGCACTTCTGAGCTTTTGTGCCTTTTATGTCCTTGAGTTCAGATTACTCCTTCGTGAGTTGGATTTCATCTTGGGAGTTCATCTTCCAATATTCCTGCAATTAAACACATTTCATTAGTTTTCGGGAATACTATTAAACACTTTTGGACTAAAACTAAAGATAAAATGCGCTAATAAATAGTCAAAATCCCCAATTATCAGTTGGTCCATGGCTGTGGACTGAGTCGATGGTGGGGGAGTGGCCTGGTTCACCTGTGGCCACATGGTGAAGGTCGGTGATGGAAGAGGAATGTTCAAGTCCATTAGTGAAAAAAAGGCATCGTTTGACAAAGTCGTCCCCTCAGAGTGTTGAGCTCCTCCATAGAAAGAGGTTGTTGTGTGCCTATGTATTGGGCTTGGAGGAGAGTGGACAGCCATAGTTGATGGAAGAAGTTGGACAAACCCTGGTAGAGGAGGTGGGTTGCCAGTCGCTCCAGGTAGCATGGGTTTTGGATGGTGATGGAGATTGGGTCTTGCCCAACCTTCATTTGCAGGATCCGGGAGTGGCCCTGCAGAGCCATCTCCAGCCACAGTTCCGGCATCAAATTCGGAGGTAGTGGAAGGGTGGACATTGTGAGGGAGTTGTTATTCTTCTGAGGGTTGGGGTTGTTTGGGTTCGCCATTGAGAGATGAGTTTCGGGGATATCACCGGTTATCCTTGTAAAACAGAGGCATCTCTTCAATTGCCTGCATATAGTTCATTTGGAGGCTATTGGAATTCATGCTGGGACGTTTGAGATCTTTGGTCAATCTTGAAGGATTGACACTCAGTGTCACTTCGCGACTGAGATGGTAGTTTTAATTTTTCCCAAGCAATTGATTGGCTCTATTGAGAGAGGCTCAATCAGGGAGCAGGGGTGGGCATCGATCGATTCGGTTCGATTTTGTAGAATATCGGTTCGACTTTCGGTTTTTGATTCTAATAACATAACCGAACCGTAATAACTTCGGTTCGGTTAGGTTTATCCGTGTACGGTTTGGTTTTTCGGTTTCAAGACACGGCAAAAATAGTACGAAACAACGAAAATAAATTACTTGTTGACAGGAAAAGACAAAAGAGATATTCTTTAATAACGTATAAGTTGTCAACTTATATTTAAGTAAGTCTGTTATTGTTATACGTACTGTATACAATATTAATAACGTATAAGTTGCTCTTATATTATTGTTTTTTCGATGTTAATGCCATTTCCTATTTTAACATCGAAACATGAGGGTTGAAAATATTTTTTTAATTGTTTAAACTAATCTCTTTCTGTTATTGTTAAGTAACAACGAAACAATGGCAGTAACAACTTAGCATACTCACACAAGCTTAATTTACTTCCTTAAGCAAAGTTTTATCGGATTTCGATGCTACTTGCTACATAACAACTGTATAATTATAATTATGATTTTAAAAAAATCGGAAAATACACTTATTTTAATAATTTTGAAAGGAATAAAGAAAGAAAATAAGAAGTTTCCATAATGAATGAAGAAGTTAAGCAAACATGAGGGTTGAAAACAATGGCAAAAACTTTCTTTTTCTGTCAATAAATATGATAGAGGTAGGCATATAAAAATTTGGTTTTTTGGTTTAACCAAAAACCGAACCGAAAATCAAACTTTTAAAAACTATAAACCACAAACCGACCGAAAAATCGAAAAACCAAAACCGAATAAACTGAAATTTTCGGTTCGGTCAGTTTTTTCAGTTCGGTCGGTATTATGCCATCTCTATCATAGAGGGTGTAAGGATTGTTAGAGTGCGAGTTTGGGATAGAGCTAGATTGGGTTGCTGGGTTAGAGGGGTTTCCCACTGCAGCAAATTTATTTGGGTTTATGTTTGTCAAAGTATAATTACCCAAATCTTGGAGGGTATCAGACGCGGGGATATTTGGGGGTGGCATTTTCCAAAATATGGGTGGGCTCCACCCTTTTCCCTTCTCCCTGATAGGTAGCTATATTCCCAAATAAGCGATCTTTTGTCAATGGGTCAAAGACGTTTAATTTCCTTTTAAACCCAGAGAATCTTTGGTTTGAGTGGGCTCCACCCTTTTGCATTTTTCTTTTTGTTCTTTCCTTTTCTTGCCTTTCCTTCTCTTCATTTCTTTTCTCTTTTTTTTTGCCTTCATACCTCTTTCAAGTTCCTCGCCTCTCCCCCAAACTTACGTTTTTAGCCAATTGTTTCACAAGAGTGTTAAGAAAAGCTCGGGTGCTAAGAGAGGGTCACGACAAAACAGGTAAAGGCTTGTAATATGGTTATCAAATGAGAAAAGTTCAAGCCTCAAATGAGTTGACTAGGGATAACAACATTGGTGGGCAATGGAAAACTTCAAGCGGGTCAAGGAGAGCCTATAATCACTTCTCAAGCCAAGCTGAACTTAAAATTTTGCCTAGAAATACATTCGGGGCAAGTTGTAGACCATTCGCGCGGTTACTTGGACTTGCAACAAAAACATCTCACCTCTCACGTAGCTGGATTGTTAAAGAGGATAGAGTCGAGGGCCCACCACGATCATATTCAAGATTGAAAATCACTATGGTTCGATTAAACCACTCGATGGTTGCCTAAGTCAACACAAGAGTCACAAGGTCACTAACTAGAGCTATTTCTTTCCAAAAACCTTATTTTAAATCATAAGCACGTAGTTAAGTGTGTTGGTACCAAGTGAAGCATGTTTGACTCTTCGAGCATGACTCAATTAGGTCTTTTTATTCATTACTACTACTATTATTACCTAAACACCAAAAAAGGACTCAATCCCTTAAGAAGGTTGTCACCCATCCATCGTTGGGAAGAATCAACCGGTTCATACAAAAACTACCTTTGAAAAGAACAGTGGAATTAAGAAAACCAAAGGTTTATTATTCACTAAAACATAGAAAGAAGCTATTAAATCAAGAAGAAGCTACTAATTCAAAAAGAAGCTATTTAGTTGAACACTAACTAATAAGAAAACAAGCATAAAGAAGCTACAAAGCAAAAAACTATTGAAAGTGTAACGAATATACATAATGAGAGAGTAGAGAGAATATATACATAATGAGAAAGAAGAAGAAAATAATATTAAGTTAATTACAGGTCAAATGTCTTCAGAATCATCAAAATATAGCAAATAAACTCCACAACCCCAAAATAAAAATAAGCATTGTCCCCAATGCTTAACAAAATAAGAGTAAAGGAAGGGTGAGAGTGAATAAAACTCCCTATGGCTCTGTGGCCATCTCTGTGCTCCAGTGGTGGCACCGACCTCAGCCTCATCCAATTGGATCTCATCATCCTCAAGTCCGGGAGTGGCTGGGTTGGTGAACATCTGACGGACTGCCTCGGCTGTGTCAACAGCAATGTCTGGCTCCTCAGACTGGCCAGCTGGTGCTGTAAGATCTGGGCCTGGGTGGTACAGGTCTATCAGCATGTCAAATGGAATGTCTCCAGCTGTTGTAAGCCTGGTAACCTGTCGTCGGAGCTTGTCCACTGACTTCATGGAGGACTGGGACTTCTGCATCTCTTCACTTCCTTTCCCAGCTCCTCTATGACTGACCCATGTTGTACCAGAGTGGCCATAATTGTGTTCTGATTGTCCAAGAGCTTCTTTCAGGTTTCTTCAACTGTGGGGGGAATCTGGGTTGCCGGACTAGATTATTGTGCTGCAACATGACCGGATATGTTAGACAGCTTTGCAGTAGCTATCTGAATCTAGTTGTTGAAGCTCGCTAGTGTTTGGGAGAACTCGCAGCGCAGAGAGTGGAGCATTGGGCATAGGAACCGGCTTCAAAGCCGAGATGGAAGGCGCTAAGGCTGAAGGTGGAGGCATGGCATCTGCAGTGGCTGAAGGCTCTGCTGAAGTGGATGGCATATCGGTCGTCTCTGTAGTTACCACTGATGGCTCGTCAGACTGGCCTATGGTGGTAGTCGGCTGACCCTTTCTCTTCGGGTTGTGTGCATCCATCAGAGATACCATGAGAAGGGCTTCTTAGCCCGAACCTTTGTATCGAAATCTCGCAGCTCCACCCATGCATCCGTAAGGTACTCAGTGATGGTGTTGGGATACGGGTAAGAGGTATCAGCTTGCCTTGCAACCACAGAGATGTTGGCCGACATCACGACACCCACATTGACCGGGTACCCGGCCATAATGGAGGCGACTAGAACTGCCCGTGGAATAGCTAGGTTTGTTTCATTCTGGCACGGGTTTAGTCTGCTGCATACGAAAGTATGCCATCCTTTTGCCTTGAAGTTTAGGGTGTTCCGCTGAATAGGAACCCCTGCTGTGATCCATGGTGGTGGTGGCCCCGGGGCTGCAAGAATCTCAGCTAGCCATGGGCGAGCTGCATCACCCATCGCCAGCTTCTCCAAGTACTGTGCCGGCTCAACATCCTCAAACCCCAAATAGGAGTTCAGTGTGTGTTGGTCAAATCTCACCTTCAGATTCCTCACTTTTGTCACTTTGGTCCCTTTCTTTATGTGTGCCACATTGGCATAGAACTCCCGAGCCAGATACTCCTTGACGTCAACTACACTCTGGGTAAACCACATCTACCCCTTCAGTTCTCGGAGCTGTCTCAATACTGCTGGATTATACTTGTCAAGATCTTTAAGCTGGAACTGTCGCTCAAGAGTGTGCAATCTCACCGGCCACCACCCACAGAAGCTGGTGAAGGCAGCTAGACTGACGAAACGGTCCTCCCAGACCTCTTTTTTCTTCGACCCCTCAAGGCCGGCAATTGCAGTATCACCCCCTCGGCCATTATTCGGATTATCATCAACAGTAGGTGCTGGTGCTCAAGGACAGGTGTAGAAGAGGGCTCTGAAGCCTGACTGACACTCTCCGAACCCTCGGAGGTGCTATGTGAGGAGGAAGGCTCTTTCCGGAGTTGATACCTTCCCGGTGGCTGTGATTGGATAGCCGACTGTCTTGAACTAAGTTGCCCTCCAATGCTTCCCGAGATGGGACATATGAACTAGATTCAGAGGGCTCTAGATTTATTCCTCGTCCGATTGTATCTTTCTTGGTGATTATCTTTTGGAAGGCGACGAGTAAAGTACTTTTGCCTCGACCTCTGGAAGGTTCACCCCTCCCCTTTGACGTATCTCCACGGTCTCGAGATCTAACCATTTTCTGTAACAAGCAACAACAGCAGTTAGTTGTAATTCAAGTGCAAACAGACAATAAACACACAGTGTAGAACAAGTTTGCAGAATGGGGAAAACCAGACCGCACAATTACAAGTGCAACCGCAGAACTAGAACTGCGGTCCGCACAATTATTAGTGCGACCGAAGAACTGGAGTGTGGTCCACATTTTTATCATTGCGGCCGCACATTAGATATCCCAAAATTGCCAACTCTCTGATGATAGAGATTAGGCTGTATTGTGGCTGCACTCACTTTTTTGCAGCCGCAATGGGATTTCTGCAGTCCGCACAATTTCATGTGCGGCCGCAGAATCATGCTTGACCAATGACCCTTAATCTCAACTTCTACGGACTGCACAATTTCTTGTGAGACCGCAGATTTCAAAACAATTATGAGCAGAATTTCTAGGGTTTTCAATTTTTGCACAAATTCGACATTGTATTAACAATTAAGCATGAAAATCAATTCACCCATTCCCCATAGAGCAATTAGCAGTTGACCCAACACAGTTTAAACCCCCACATGGTAGTAAAATTGATATATATTGACAAATGGCCTAAAACTACCTAACAAATTGTAAATTAAACTAAGAATTGAAAAATTTTACGAGTAATTGAAGCATACCGGATATGAAGCAGTGCAAATGAGTGAACAAAGATGTTGATTGAGTGTGGCAGACAATTTAACAGACGATTTCAATGCTTTAGGTTTTTTTTTAGTGCACAAAGAGGGAGAAAAAATGTACAGTAACCCTAGGGTTACTATTTATATTGGACGGGCTAACTTGAGGGACAAAGTGATAAGTGCGGCCGCAGAATTCCTTCTGCGGTCCTCACTCTGTTACCTGGGGGCTCAAATGCCCTTGCTGATCTGCGGCTCACAGAACTTGTGGTGCGATCGCAGATTTTTGCTGCGGACCGCAGATTTTGATGTACGGCAACACTTTGGCTATTTCTCTGACAGACCAAACTTCAAAGAGTTTGCATTTTTCCCTTTTTAAGTTGTACGGTCCACACTGTAATTGTGCGGCCACAGTTCTCTTTTGCTTAGCGACCACAATTGTGCGGTCCGCATGATACACACGTGGTCCCCACTTCTTCCACACTTAGCTAATTTTCTAAGCACAGTTCCTGTAAAGCCCACTCATTCCTGCAACACACTTCAAATCTAGTTAGCACAAAAATAACACCTATCTACAAAAGAAGAAAAGAAAAAGAAAAAGAAACATGGGTTGCCTCCCAAGAAGCGCTTGATTTAACATCACGGCATGACGCAGATTACCATCACTTCAAATAAATAACTTCCACCATGTGGCCATCATCAACCTTTTCCAAAAAATACTTCACCCAATGACCATTGACTCGGAATACCCTAATCATTTTTTTTCTTCAAGTCCAATGCACCAAAATGTGTCACACTCACAATTTCGAAGGGACCACTCCATTTAGATTTCAGCTTCCCGAGAAACATCTTCAATCGTGAGTTGAACAACAAAACAAGATTGCCCACCTTGAGCTCCTTGTTTCGGATGTATTTTCCATGAAGGTGCTTCATCTTCTCTTTGTACAAGGACGAACTTGCATAAGCATTGTACCGGAACTCATCCAATTCATTCAAATGTGCAACCCGCAAGTTAGCGGCTACATCCTAATCAAGATTCAATTTCTTTAAAGCCCGCATTGCTTTATGCTCAAGTTCCACTGGAAGATGACAGGCTTTGCCAAACACCAACCGGTATGGTGACATCCCGATAGGAGTTTTGAAAGTAGTCTGATAAGCCCATAGTGCATCATCAAGCTTCTTTGACCAATCCGTTCGGTTAGCATTCAGTGTTTTGGACAAGATAATCTTTATCTCCCGGTTGGAGACTTCCACTTGACCGCTAGCTTGTGGATGATAGGGAGTCGTAACTTTATGAGTGACACCATATTTGCTAAGAAAAGTGTCAAAATCCTTGTTGCAAAAATGCGGCCCCTATCGCCTATGATATCCCACGGAGTGCCAAATCTTGTGAAAAGATTCTTCTTCAAGAACGCCACCACACTTCTCGCTTCATTGTTGGGTAGAGCAATGGCCTCAACACATTTAGACACATTATCAACCGCGACCAAGATATAGGTGTTTCCACAAGAACTCACAAAAGGACCCATGAAGTCAATACCCCACCATCAAAGATATCAATCTCCAAAATGGTAGTGAGAGGCATTTCATTGTTCTTCGAGATTCCACTGGCCCTTTGGCATTCACCACATCGTTTCACCATATCACTTACATCTTTGTAAAGAGTGGGCCAATAGAAACCGCAACTTAGCACTTTGGTCGCCGTTCTTGCTCCGCCATGGTGAGCACCATAAAGCGAAGAATGGCAAGCCTCGAGAATAACATTTTGCTCTTCGTCCAGTACACATCTTCTAATTACCCCATCTGTGCAAGTTCGGAAAAGGTATGGCTCGTCCCAATAATAATCTTGACAATCTCGTTCGAGCTTCTTCCTTTGATTTGAAAAGAACTCATACGGGATGATTCCACACACAAGGAAGTTTTCTAGATCCGCGAACCATGGCACCTCTTTCATTGAAATAGCCAAGAGTTGCTCATTGTGGAAGGAGTCATTAATTTCAAGGCCATCATGTGGCCTCCCCTCCTCCTCCAAACGAGACAAGTGGTCCGCCATTTGATTTTCACTCCCTTTTCGATCTTGGATGTCAATATCAAACTCTTGCAGCAATAGCACCTATCTCATTAACCGAGCTTTGGAATCTTTCTTGCTCATAAGATAGTGAAGTGTCGTACAATCCGTATGAACAATAACCTTTGCACCCATCAAGTATGGGCGGAACTTCTCAATTGCAAACACAATGGCAAGGAGCTCTTTCTCTGTAACAGTGTAATTGACTTGGGCATCATTCATGGTCTTACTAGCATAGTAGACCGGATGAAAGATCTTGTTGATACGTTGCCCCAAAACTGCTCCAACCGCTACATCACTAGCATCGCACATGAGCTCAAAAGGAATCTTCCAATTAGGAGTGGTTGTCAACTTGAACTTTAACAATTCAAAGGCTCTCATGCAATTATCATTGAAGTGAAATTTAGCATCTTTCTCTAAGAGCTTGCACAATGGGTTTACCTCTTTAGAAAAATCTTTTATGAAACGCCAGTAGAACCCCGCGTGACCCAAGAAACTTCTCACGCCTTTCATTGAGGTTAGAGGTGGAAGTTTAGAAATCACCTCTATCTTTGCCTTGTGCATTTTTTCCAATTCAACACAAAGTTCGTTTCTTTACACCTTGCCAATACTCTATCCAAATTTTCCAACCAATCATCAAAACGAATCCCCGACTACCGATAAATCATCCATGAAGAATTCAAGATAGTCTTCTACCATATCCCTAAAGATCGCCATCATACACCGTTGAAAAATCGTCGGTGCATTGCATAAGCCAAATGGCATCCGCTTGAAAGCGAAAGTGTCATAGGGACAAGTGAAAGTTGTTTTCTCTTGATCTTCCGGAGCAATAAGAATTTTTTTTGTTGTAGCCCGAATATCCATCTAGAAAGCAATAAAAAGCACGGCCGGCCAACCTATCAAGCATTTGGTCAAGGAAGGGAAGTGGAAAATGGTCTTTCCTTGTGACTTTGTTTAGCTTCCGATAGTCCATACACACTCTCCACCCGATCACCGTTCTTGTGGGAATCAACTCGTTCTTGTCATTGGTGACCACTGGTATGCCCTCCTTTTTTGGGACACATTGCACCGGAGAAGTCCACGAACTGTCAGAAATAGGGTAGACCACCCCGGCATCTAACCATTTGATAATTTCCTTTTTGACCACGTCTTGCATGGCTTCATTGAGTCTCCTTTGATGTTCAATGAAGGGTTTGACATCTTCCTCCAAGTTAATCTAGTGCATGCAAAATGCGGGGCTTATTCCCTAAATATCCGCTAAAGTCCACCCAATAGCTTTCTTCCTCTTGCGGAGCACCGCTAATGTAGAGTCAACCTGCATGTTAGTCAAAAAAGAAGAAAGAATAACCGATAAAGTAGAACAAGGGCCAAGGAATTCATACTTGAGATGTGGAGGCAATGGCTTCAACTCCAAGATAGGAGGCCTTCAATTGAAGGCTTTATAGGAGGAGTTTTCCTATTCTCAAGATCCAAGAAAAGTTTTCGGGATGCATAGTTGTACAACCCCATTCCTTGCAAATAATTAAAACATTCCATGTAGCCATCCATCTCATCATCATCAAAATTGAGCAAGACAGCCTCCAACATATCACCCACATTAATCGTGGCACTTGTATCATCAATAATCACATCGGCCACCAAGTCCACGAAAGAACACACTTCATTGCTATTTGGTTGCCACATGGATTTGCACACGTGGAAAACCACATTTTCATCACCCATCCGGAAAGTGAGTTCTTCGGCTTCCACTCAAGAAGAGCCTTCCCTATAGCAAGGAAAGGTCTTCCAAGAATAATTGGCACCTCATAGTCCACTTCATAATAAAGAATAACAAAATCTGCCGAGAGAATGAACTTATCAACGCGAACCAATACATCTTCATCCCCCAACGGTCTCTTAATTGTACGAACGGCCATTTGTAATCTCATAGATGTGGGTCTTGGTTGCCCAATTTCCAAGGTCTTAAAAACCGAATAGGGCATCAAATTGATACTCGCCCCAAGATCACAAAGAGCTTTGGAAAACTCGGCACTTTCAATGGTGCAAGGGATTGTGAAAGCACTGGGATCTTCCAACTTAGGAGCCATCGAATGCACAATTGCACTCACTTGGTGAGTGACTTTGATAGTTTCAAAATTCATCGACAGCTTCTTTGTCACCAAGTCCTTCATAAACTTTGCATAACCAGGCATTTGCTCCAAGGCTTCAACTAATGGCACATTTATCGAGAGACTTTTTATCATATCAATGAACTTTTTGAATTGATTCTCGCTATTTTTCTTGCAAGCTTTTGAGGATATGGAGGAGGTGTCTTAGACAATGGTGCCTTAGCCTTTTGCACTACCGGTTCCGGTATGTCAATCACATGCTCCCTAGACGGGTTTACTTCCTCTTGCGTCTCTTCCACCGTGTCATCAATATCAATCCGCACTTCATCATTTGCTTGCACTATATTGGTTGGGACCTCTTCTTCTTCTTCTGCCACTTGCTCATCATCCACAAGTTGTCTTTGACTTGAGGTGGGTGCATTCCCACCTCTTCCACTTCTTGTAGTGACGGCCATGGCATGCCCCGTATTATTCCCACCCTTTGAGTTCACCACCGTATCACCTGGTAGTGCCCCCTCAGGACGAGAATTTAACGCTTGAGAGATTTGCCCCATTTGTACTTCTAAGTTGCGGATCGATGTGTTGTGTGAAGCACGTTGGGCATCGGAATCGGCATTCTTCTCCATCATTTGCTTGAACATGTTCTCAATACGGACCATTTCATTGTTTGAAGAACTAGGACCACGGGAAGGATAAGGAGGTGGGTTGCTCGACTATTAATACATTAGAGGCCTTTGATAACCCGACCCCCATTTTTCTTGATTGTTATTCCACCTACCTTGATTGTTGCCTCCCCAATTGCCTTGGTTATTATTATCATGCCAATTCCCTTGATTATTGCTTCCACTCCAATTGCCTTGATTGTGAGAATTCCAATTGCCTTGATTATTTGAAGGTCTCCATTGTTGTTGATAGGGCCTTGGAAGTTGTTTCTTTACCCTTGAAAGTTGTTCACATATTGGACCTCTTCTTCTTGATCATTATAGGAATCATCTTGATCAAATCCACTATCATCTTGCACAAAATTGTCAACCCTTTGTTGCACTTGTGGACTTCTTGTTCTTATTTTCTTCACCATCATGCGTTGACTTGCCTCGGGTTTTGCATTTGTTGAAGTTGAGCCTTTGCCAATTAGTTCATGGTGGTTGTCAACTCGGCTATGGCTTGACCATGGTCATGCAACTCTTTGTGAAGAAGAATCACATTGAGATCACCTTGTGGAATATTGGCCCAAGATTGCCATGCCGATGAAGTATCTGCCATCTCCTCCAAGATATCACATGCCTCCGCATAAGGCGTAGTCATGAAGTTCCCAACGGCAAGTTGATTCACTACACATTGGTTGGTTGAATTGATCCCCCGATAGAAAGTTTGTTGAATCATGTTCTCCGTCACATTGTTGTTGGGGCACTCTTTCACCATTGTTCTATACCTTTCCCATATCTCGTGTAAGTGGTTCATTGGGCTCTTGCTTGAATGCTAGAATTTCATCCCGAAGAATAGTCATGTGCCCGGGAGAGAAGTACTTAGAAATAAATTTCTCTGCTAATTCATCCCAGGCATGAATGGAATGATTTGGCAAACGTTCCAACCAATCTAAAGCTTTCCCCCGTAGAGAGAAGGAAAAGAGCCTTAGCCTCAAAACATCCTCAAAGACATTAGTTTGTTTGCTCCCCAACACGTATCTACGAACCCCTTCAAGTGTTTATATGTATTTTGACCTGGTGCACCAGTGAAGAACCCTCGTTGCTTGAGAAAAGTGAGCATCACGTTGGTTATTTGTAAGTTGCCGGCCCTAATATGGGGAGGGACTATAGCACTTAAATACCCTTCATTCGGCAACACCCGGTGTGGAGCCGCTCGTGGTGGAGGTGGAGGTGGAACAAGTACATTTTCATGAGGCGCTCGGCCTCGTCTATTGGCTTGAGGTTCAAGAGGGACCTCATCCATTTGATCATCCTCAACGTCTACATCCCCCAAAGCTATGTTTTCGAGCTCGTTGTTTACCATGATTTCACCTATAGTAACTCACACGTTAGTAGCAAGGAAGGAAAAGAAAATATTCCCAAAAAAATACCTAAATATATAGCTAACACCTTCGTTAGTTCCCCGACAACGGCGCCAAAAATTGATCTCCGTCCTATTTCACACCTCAATTCAAGGTTATGAAACGGTCGATTGCAATAATAATACCCAACAAGGGTCGGGATCGAACCGCAAAACGTGGTTGTTCTACAGTCCGCACTTTTGCATCTGCAGCCGCATAGCTCTTCTTCTGCGGTAGCACAATTCTTGTGCGATCCGCACTTCTGGGAGACTTGAAATGCATATTCTCTGAACTTTGCTCCTGGCCCAGCTTTTACGGCTGCTAAATTCATGTGCAGACCACACTTTGCACCAAACTCTAATGGACTTTCCTTCATAACCTGCGGCCGCATATGATATACTGCGGTCCGCACTTCTGAGCTTTTGTGCCTTTTATGTTATTGAGTTCAGATTACTACTTCTTGAGTTGGATTTCATCTGGGAGTTCATCTTCCAATATTCCTGCAATTAAGCACATTTTATTAGTTTTTGGGAACACAATTAAACGCTTTTGGACTAAAACAAAAGCTAAAATGTGCTAATAAGTAGAAAAAATTCCCACTTATTAGTTGGTCCATGGCTGTGGAATGAGTCGATGGTGGGGGAGTGGGTTGGTTCGCCTGTGGCCACATGGTGAAGGCCAGTGATGGAAGAGGAATGTTCAGGTCCATTATTGGAAAAAAGGCATCGTTTGACAGAGTTGCCCCATCAGAGTGTTGAGCACTTCCAAAAAGGGGTTGTTGTGTGCCCATGTATTGGGCTTGGAGGAGAGTGGACAGTCATAGTTGGTGGCAGAAGTTGGACAAACCCTGGTGGAGGAGGTGGGTCGCCAGTCGTTCCAAGTAGCCTGGGTCTTGGATGGTGATGGCGATTGGGACGGGCCCAACCATCATTTGCAGGGTCTGGGAGTGGCGGCATCAAATCCGGAGGTAGTGGAAAGGTGGATATTGTGAGGGAGTTGTTATTCTACTGAGGGTTGGGTTGTTTGGGTTCCCCATTGAGAGATGAGTTTTGGGGAAGATCACCGGTTATCCTTGTAAAACAGAGGCATCTCTTCAGTTGCCTGCATATCGTTCATTTGGAGGCTGTTGGAATTCGTGCTAGGACGTTTGAGATCTTTGCTCAATTTTGAAGGATTGACACTCAGTGTCACTTCACGATTGAGATGGTAGGTTTAATTTTTCCCAAGCAATTGATGGCCTCTATTGAGAGAGGAGCAATCATAGAGGGTGTGGGCATTGTTAGAGTGTGGGTTTGGGATAGAGCTGGGTTGGGTTGCTGGGTTAGAGGGGTGGCCCACTATAGCAAAATTTTTTGGGTTTATGTTTTTCAGAGTATAATTACCCAAATCTTGGAGGGTATCAGACGCAGGGATATTACTTGATTTGGGGGTGGAATTTTCCAAAATATGGGTGAGCTCCACCATTTTCCCTTCTCTCCCAAATAAGGGATCTTTTGTCAATGGGTCGAAGGTGTTTAATTGCCTTTTAAACCTAGAGAATCTTTGGTTTGGGATGGCCTGTGCTTTGCTCGTGAAGCTGATAAAAGACGGGCTAAAGTGGGTCAGGCCCAATTTTTTATCCTCCTCTTTGCCACTTTTAGTTGGATTCGATGGCTGCCCATTAGGTCCCATGACATCTGTAGTCCCTTTTGGTTTTGGACTACCTTTGTCAGAATCCATGGTTGATTTTGGGTTGAGGTCAATGAACGTACCAGAGGAGGCATTGAACCTCTTTACCTGGGTGTTAGCTTGAGTGGCTTTGTTTGTATGGCGTCTGTATTTAGAAAAGGGAACAATGCACCATTGAGAGGTTTGGTCCCTTGTGGTATCCTCGTTGTTGGTGTCGTTGGTGGGTGTTGCTTGACTATTTTCTTGGGTGGGGGTTGAAAGAAACTCATAGCTTCTCAGAGTGTGGCCCATTCTCCACATCCCCTACAAAGTATCCCTTCTCCTTTGTAAACGAGCGATTAGGTTGTGGGTGTCAATAGTGACGTTCGTTGTTACCCGGATGTCTAAAGGAACCTGGACACATATTCTGGCGAACCTTCCTCGTAGGGTAGAGGAGGTGCAGGTATCAATCTTCAGAAGCTTACCCACTCTATTGCCTACTTGTTCTAAAATTGCTTTGTTGTAGAATTCTGTTGGCAATTGTGGCAGTCTTATCCAAACCGCCATTATGGCTAATTTAGATTCTGCTGGAACAAAATTTGGTTTCCATCTGCAGATTGATAGGAAGTGCCCAACTACAAACCATGGCCCTTCACTTAGGACTTTGCTCATACTCTCCTCCTTGTTAAATTTAGCGTTGAAAAAATCCCAACCTAGATAGATTAGGGTGAGAGGTTCATATGGTTTCCATAGATGGAGAGTTTGGCCTTGAGTAAGTGGTGTGTGATTTTTTCCCCAAACAGTTTGATAATCAAGGAGTATTTTCAAGGTTTGTAGAGCCTGATTTTGTCCTCAATTAACAGTGGGATTGGTATGTTCCCCGGGTTTAATTCAAAGGCATGTGTGTGCAAACCGGATTTGAGTGGATCATAGCTTGTGGAGGAGACCAGTTTTTTATCGAGTAAGGCTTCCTTGAAGGAATTTTTATCCGTGTTGTCTTCATCCATAGCAGAGTTTGGATTTAAATTTGGTATATCTGGGGGTTCTGGTGATTTTTCAATGGGTGGGTTACTAATTGGGAGTGGGGATGTGGCCATACCTGGGTGGCTGGGGGATTAATGTCTAGTTAGAGAGAGATGGGTCTATCTCTCTCTGGAAGTGTATATCGACTTTTGAGCAAGCCTTGATTAATTATACCAACTTGTATGAGAATGCTAAAAGAGAATTTGGTATTCTTATTTAATTTTTTCCCAACTGCTTTAAATTTACCCCAGCTTATAATTATATTTAAAAAAATTACGTGCTCACGACTTTTACCATAACTTTATGTGGAAAACTGATAAAGTTATCTTGCGTCAAAGGTCGATTCCATTTCTTTTTAGGAACACAAAGAAGTAATGATCAATAATGATTAAAAACATTTCTACTTCAGGAAGTTAATTTTAGTTTTTTTTAAAAAAAAAAAGGAAACCTAGTGAAATTAATGGTGCTGTAATATTTAGCCTAGAGCCGCGGAGAGACTCTAGAAAAAACCCGTTACACCAAAGAGCTTTTGTGGAAATGAAGAAGAAAAGTTTAGAACTAGTAATTGTCTCTTTTTGCTAGAGGTATCGACGAAACCTAACTCACATTACGAAGATACATGTGGAAAAATTCTATCCTTGCACATTCAAATAAATTAATAAAAAAGAGAAATGACAAAAGACCATTAATAGTGTTGCACTTCAAACACATGATTCGGAGCTGGAATTTTCTCAAATATGAAAAGATCATCCTACGTTTTACTAAAATCGTCTGCATGTAGCGAAGAGAATGTAGTAATGTATATATCAGAATTTCAATCAAGCAAGAAAAGCGTGGAGTTAAAAGACAATCACACTGTCACACGTGAGCATAGCATGCTTGTGTACCAGTGTATATATAACTATATAAAGTCTAGTCTTTCGATAATAGCTTCGGATATTTTTTGACTATTATAGTGAAGTATTGTTATAGAAAATATATATTATAATATAACATAAAAAATCAACTGCAAGTGTCAATATCGTGAAGTGCTATTACAGATGATGACTGTTAAAGAGAAGTTTGATTGTACTTGTATCATTTACAGTTCTAGATAAACAATATGTGCAGCGATATCATCATAGCTTGCGTGATGGTAACAACATCACCCATGGACGGATCCACTCTTTAGGGTGGGGGTGGTATATCACCCACTAGGTTGATAAAATTATCATATATTTATGTAAAAATATTCTTAAATTAGATTAATATATGATCCTGTCACCCCTAGTCGCAAACTAGACAAAGGTGCCATGGCTGATAGACCTTACCGAAAGCTTTTTTCGTGTGCAAAATTCAAATTCAAATTTATCTTGAACCTTGTCTGACTTTTCCTTTTCGTTGTGCTTTTTATTTTCTTTATTCCAATCATTTTCCTTTTCGGCTACCTTCTAATTTCCTATTTGTCGTTTATTATTTTTAATATTTTTTCCTCTAATTTATTATTTTATCTGTGATCTTTAGTAAGCACACTAAAAAAAAAAGCCTCCAAATTTAAAATTTTCATAAAATAAGCATTTCTTTTAATCTCAAATCTTTTGGTTTTTTGCTTTCAAATATAAAAAAACTTGGGTCTTGATAGGAAATTTGGATTGAGATCAGACTCACTTTTTATAAATTTTTTTTATTATAACATAATAATTATGCTATTTTATGATTGTTAAATACAATTTAAATCTCTTTACTATTAAAATATGATGAATAATTTGCAAGCATTGCCTAGAAAAACATGAGATTTATAATTTTAATTTTTGGGATCTTAAAATTATCTAATTTTGCATTTATTTATGGTGTATAATTTATCTACTGAAGATTTTATTTTTCTTATTCTTATTTGTGAAATTCCCTTGTTGAAGATGTTATTTTACTTGTGCAAATTTATTTTTAGCATACAGAAAAAGATGTAGTTCCCTAGTGAAAATACTGATTTAAAATGCTAATTATTTACTTCTTGATGTCTGAGATATAATTTTCATACAGCATACCCAATGAAATCCCACAAGTAAGGTCTGGGAAAGAGATGTAATTTCATATTTGCAAATTGCTCGAATAAACTTAAGAAAAATAAACCGAAAAAACATTACGAAAAAACCCTATATTAATTATTACAAGGTGTACATTAAAAAAAATTGTGGCACCTGTCACCTTCAAATCCCGAATCCGCCTCTGACATCACCACCGGCTATTATGTTCAAATATTTTTGCCAAATTCATCACACAATGGCAGAGAAGAAACATCTCTTCCCTAAAATCCGTTAGTCCACTGCCAACCGTAGCCATCTTCAAAGCAGTCAATCAGCCATCAATTGCAGGCAACTTATGAGGCAAAGAATAGATAGATATTCTAAATCAAGCCGGAAGTGATAAAGTAATATACCGTATTTAGAACTTTCTCATGATCGTTCACTCCGCCAATTACCCATATATTTCCTCCCACCACAGCTGCTCCGAAGTAACCACTGGGACTGCTCATCTGCTCTCCCATCACCCATGAACCAAATCGCGGATCAAGTATTTCAACAGATGAAACCATGTTGTCTCCATCATAACCGCCCAAGGCATATCTGCAAGAATAAATTTATGTCCGGTTATAATGATCTCCAAGCACAATGCACAACAATAAAATAAGGACCTTAGAAAGATTCCACAATTTTTTTAATTTGGAATACAATATTCAAATCAAAATGCCACAATATTCTAATTTAGAATATAATATTTTATTCGCCCCTAAATTCATTATTCAGATAATTCGAGTTTCGATAACCATGAAAAGAACTTTCTAGTTCACTCAGAAAAGAATGATCATTGTCAATCTCAAAAATCTGATTTTCAATACCAGAATAGATGGAATAATTGTCTTCATTCCTATCACTAACTAAAAAAATGTCATCAGAGAAAAATCCGAATGTATTCAACGCCGGATAAATAATTAACATTACTATACAGTAGGTATAGGGTCAAATAAATTTATAAAGTAAATATACAGCGTAAAATATATTTATAAAATAGGTATACAAAATAAAATAAATATTTTAATTATATATGGTGTTAACTAAGGCTGGCTATTGGTCCGGTTTCAACCGGACTGGACCGGTTAGGGACCGGAAACCGGCCCGGACCGGTTGAAACCGGACCAATTAAAGGTAGAGGGCTAATGGTCCGGTGGCGACACGGTTGAAGGGTTTAGGACCGGATCAACCGGTAAAATTTTGGGCCGGAACCGGACCGGACCGTCTCGGACCGGACCGGTTCGGCAGTGGGCAGTGCTTCCTTTAAATTATAGCCGTTGCCAACGGCTCTATTGATGAAATAGCCGTTGGGCAACGGCCAAAAATGGCTAGTTTAACCCCATAACCACCCCATAACCCCCCCTAACTATTTTTTCTTATAAATACCCCATTATTTCATCATATTATTCACAAAAATCATCAAACTCTCTAATTCTCTCAAAATCATCTACAATATTGCTATTTTGTTACTTTGGCTACTTGTCTAAATCTAAATTCCACAATTTTGGTTATTATTTATCAAGTTTTACTTGGAGTTGCTAACTTGCTATCAATTGAAGGTTCAAGTTTCAACTTCATCTCAATTATACGGCTATATTGGTTGGTCGTTCCTATCTCTACTCTTTAATTATATTTTTGTGATATATTTATTTTATTCGTTGGTTATTTTATTTGCTATAAATTATAATTATGTATGAAAGAGGTTCAATTGGAACTAGTAGTGAGGGGCGGGCACGTGGTCGTTCAGAAAATAAGGGTAAAGGAATTATTGGTAGTTCTTCTAATCAACACGTAGAGGAAAATCAATATTATCATGATTTTAGCTCCTTTAATCCTCTTGATTCACAAAATGTAGAAGAGGAATTTAATTATGAAACTGGGGTTAATTTAGAAGAACAACGTGAATTTGAGGCTAGTCCACCTGAAGTTCAGTCCGACTTGCCTCCTCCCGTACCTCCCACTAGAGCCCCGGTTCAACGTAAGGATAGATCTGAGGTTTGAGAATTTGTACAGAAGAACAAGGATACTCAGACGGCCGTTTGTGGTCTTTGTGGACATGTGTGGATGTTTAGAACTGGGGGTAATGAAGGTGGGACGGGTAAAATTAGAACTCACTTATTAAAGAAACATCCCAAGGAATGGTCAACGCGGGCGGGGGGTATTTATCTTGGAACCGAGCATGGGGGGTAGCACATGACGCATCCTCGGGTATTCAAACTAAACTTAACCAAACAACAGGAGGAATTCTTAGTTATGATAAACAAAGGGATAGAGAAAATATTGCTAAACTAGTTGCGGTAGAGGGTTTGCCTTATAGTTTTCCTTCTTCTACTGGTTTTGTTCGATATATCCAAGCTACATATAATCCTTCCTTTAAAGGTTTTCCAAGAACAACTGTAAAAAATGATATTATTAAATTTAAAAATGAATATAGAGATTATTTAAGATATTTATTTGATAACTTTGACACTAGAGTATGTCTTACAACTGATATGGGTCGTTCTACTAATAACTGCGATTATATTACTGTTACTGTTCATTGAATAGATCCTGATTGGGTCTTCCAAAAATGTATTATTGCATATAAAGTAGTTGATGAACCACACACGGAAAATTATATTTCCAAAACGGTTTCATCAATTTGTCGTGCTTATTGTTTGACTAATAAAGTTTTTAGTATTACAGTAGATAATGCTACGAACAACACAGAAGAACTTAGGAATTTAAGACCTATTTTAAACCCCCCTTTCGAGGAATTTTTTCATGTTAGATGTGCATGTCATATATACAACTTAGTAGTCAAGGATGGTCTTGACTTATTTAACAACATTATTGAAAAAGTTAAAGTAGCTATTGCCTTTATTTTTAGAAATAAAAATCAACAAAGAAAAAGAGAATGGGAAAGAAAATGTATAGAATTAGGAATGCCGATTAGGAGAGTTCCAAAAGAAGTTTCTACTAGGTGGAACACTCTATATGAAGCGTTAACTGTTGCTTATGAATATAGAGAACCAATAACTCAAATGTATAATAAATATTTTATGGATATTTACCACCTTAAGGAGGAAGATTGGAACCTTGTTGAACATCTCCTCCAGTTTTTAGAAAATTTTTATCATGCGACTTTAGAATTTTCTGGACAGTATTATCCAACTACTCCTACTATGTTATACTATATAGCTGGCATATCCGAATTATTAAATTATATAGGCAATACGCTTCATATAAAATGGCTGTAGATGCCATGATTGAAAAGTTTAAAAAATATTTTTTCCCAAATCCTCAACTTTTTTACATTGCTTCTGTTTTGCATCCTGCATTTAAAGTTAACTGAACGACTTGTTCGGGAAATATACACAAATTTAGATATAACACCTGTTGAAATTGCAACTAACAAGTACCCGAGTGTAGATGTTGCTCGAGGTAAAGTTTCTACTGATTTTCAGGCTATTTTCGCAAAGTACAGAGCTTGGGCAGAGAGTGCTACACCAACTGCACCGATACTTTCAACCGGTGAAAATACTTCTCAAGTAAGCAAACGACATGCTGGGATGAGCAGCTTCGGAGGACTTGATCAGAGGCTGCTTTCAGAACAAGATGACTACGGGGAGGAATACAGCGAGTTCCAAGTCTACTTGATCCAGTATCCGAAGAAACTGACAAGTTTTGGAACTCACGATCTATTGGATTACTGGAAGAGTCAAGAAGTACAATTTCCAATACTCTCAAAAATGGCCCGTGATATCTTGACAATTCAAGCGTCATCTGTTGCATTGGAGAGCGCTTTCAGCCAGGGAAGATTTCAGATTGGAGATCATCGACATTCACTGAGAGAAGAAGCAATGGAGACAGGAGTCCTATTCAGAGATTGGATTAGAGCAGAGCGAAGAAACTTTGGAATACCGGAGCTTTCACAGAAAAAGGATAGAGCATACATGGATCAAATATTGAGCAACGGAACAAGCGAAGAAGGGAATCAAACCAACGAGACGAAAGATGAAGAAGATCAAGAAGAAGAAGACGACGACGAACCGGAACAACAACAACCTGTTCCAAAGGAAAAGCCTACAGCTATATTAAAAAAACTAGCGAGCATGTTTAAAAGAATGTAATTTTATACATCAAATTACATATTAATAAAATTGTCCAAGTTCACATCACAACTCTTGTGTTCTTATATTTTATAATTTTACTAACTTTGAATATATTTCAAGGTTTGAAATTTGAATCTAATTATAAATTTTGAAACTAATTCAAACTTTGTAAGAATATTATTGTAACTTCTTTAATTCTAAGTTTTAACTTTTAACTTTGAAATTTGAATCTAATTATAAATTTTGAAACTAATTCAAAGTTTGTAAGAATATTATTGTAACTTCTTTAATTCTAAGTTTTAACTTTGAAACATATTTTTCATTTCAAATATATATTCAAAGTTAGTAATATTTAGTTGTTATAATTTCAAAAACATATTTTTCATTTATTTATAAAGTTAAATAAATGAGGCAAATGGCAATTATTAAAAAAAAAAAAAAAGAATATAACCGGGTGACCGGCCGGACCGGACCGGATAAAACCGGTAGACCGGCCACCGGTACCGGACAAGATCCGGTCGGAGAGATTTTAGCCGGGGGGGCCGGACCGGAAATGACCGGTTAGGTCCGGTTCTGGCCCAGTAAAGGTACCGGACCAGACCGAACCGTAAAAAAAATTCGGACCGGACCCTTTGCCACCCCTAGTGTTAACCGTTGTTTCCGATGGGCATACCGCGAAGATTTCTCAGAAAATCAAGTAATAGTCAAAAGTTGAATCCTACCCTTACCCGTCCCAAATGTTTCTGCTATCACTCATTACCTTAAACCTGCTATCAAAAAAACCCACAAGGGACAAAGTCACCGTGCTAACGCATCACCTTCCATCTAACAATCATTTGAGGACCATGAAACACAGTTAAAAGAGTTTGATGGCAAAATTAACATATCTAAGAGAGGCGTCTAACAGAAATGGACTTACAACTTCTCATTATAGGCAACCAAAGAGTGGCATCCCCTCCTCGTTTTCATGCTTCCAACTGTAGTCCATGTTTGTTCCCTCGGGTCGAATCTTTCACCAAATCTAAGCGTGACACGAAATATCACAGTCAGATACAGATAAACTCGGAACAGAATCTAAATCAAAATAAGTGACATTATTAGGTAAAAACACCATATGGTCATACATCCACACTCAATAAAACTGTAATATGAAGCATTACCAGTCACATTTCTCCATTTAGTTCATCCAGTTACTCAAAAAAAACCACCACAAACTTTTGATGTGTTAATAGCATTCCATAATTGCCAATATGTACAGACTAATAAACATCAAGATTTTTTCCCCTGAAACTGTTTACACAGAAGAAGAAATGTTATTGTATTGAACTCCAAAATTTCTCTTCTAACGAGTACTTTAATTTCTCTTCTAACGAGTACTTTATGTTCTGTTGGCTACCTCTCAGAACTATGACCAAACACAAAGATACAAATAGATAATTTTAGGCAAAGTTCACAACTTAGGGACATAAGCACCAATTAGAAAGACATTTCAGTAAATAAGCCATAACGTAACTAGAGGAAACCATAAAAATATTTGGAAGCCTTCTCTAGAAGTATCCGATTTTAGTGCATAATTAACATGGTATTGGTTAGCTCAAAAGCGCAGAAACATCTGTGACACCCTATAAATTATTGCAGTTGATTCTCTATACAAACATCCTTGGGGAGACGCAACGCCCAAGCTGCCTCAGATTCAAACTTAATGTCCATGTCTCCTCTTCTCTGCCAAAATAACTTCCATTTAAGGTATGAGAATAAACCATCCAACAAGAAAAAACTCCATGTAAACCACAATACTCTTCATATAAATTATTTTCCCCTATTTTATTACTAAAAAACAAAAGGTAACATGTAGACCAATATGTATCCTTTTACAAAATACAAAATGACACTCCATGGCCCCTTTTATTATTTTTTGAGAGAAGTACACTCCATGCCATTTTAACCGTCTAATTTGACATACGACTAATTTTTTTCTGAGGGGACTATTAGAAGAAGAGTTAAATTGCTTATTATCTTTTGGGGAACATGTCGAGTCATTTCCGTGTTTTGAGAATGAAGTAGGAAAAGGGTTGCATAAGAAGGGTAAACGATGGCCTTGGGAAACAGTTTCCAGTATATTACAGGAGAACATCTTATACTACATCTTTTAGGCATAGTACTAAATTATAAATTAGTATCCAAAAGAATTATTCACTTAAGAAAAAGGAGATCCCCAACCAAAAGAGTTCATAGCTGAAACAGAAGGTGCAAGGAGGATTCTAGGACAACATATCTGAACATTAAATGAACAAGCACAATAAAAAAAATAGGTCTCAGAGAGTGGCATGCACATACCAGCTCTTGCTCCAAAGACATGATTTTCAGGTCTTGTTCCAACTTAGACCTCTTCAATCCCTCCACTTCTCCAATTAACTTCAAAGATAATTTATTATGGTCTATTAGTAGCAGCAAAAGGGAGGAGTTCAGGAAAACCAGACTGGTCAAAGGAACAATTTAATTTACCTTAGCTACAACAGCTAAAAGTTCAGAAGGGTCCACTTGTTGGGGGTATCTCCAGCACTTCGGAATTTCTATCTTCAGAACAAATGTTAACAACTAAAAATGTCTGAGAAGTATCTCTTTGACCTTCCTCCTTTAAACCCATCAGACTTTTTGGTCCATCATCCGGCATTTCGACATTATCATTGCCCGTAGAGGATTCTGAATTCTGACTTTCTCCACACCGTGACTCCCATTCAATTTTCAGTTCATTCATCTGCTGAAGATTCAACTCAGAAGTAGTGATTTCAGAATGCTCACTCTCCTGTTCTGCGTATTGCCTTTCAAACAACTTGCTCTGCTGACTGGGGAGATTGACTCGTTCTGCAGTGAAGAATAGATAAAGCTCGATATCAATTCAACAGGTTCTTCATGATCCGCTAAGCCCCACGACCTGATACTTATGCCCTTCTTTGTCAACAGAAGATGCAAGGCATAATTCCCAATCCATTCTATTTTTATCTGGGGGTGGTGAAGTGGGACTTGAAGATGAGTTCAGCAGCGGATCTATCTTGTCCATGTCAGAAGCTGAAGATTTAAACAATGAACTCCACAACTTCTGTGTATAAGACTTGGGTTCGATTACTGCTGTAGATGCACCAGTGCTTCCTAGCACAGAATTCCCACTTAGCTTCCTAGTAGTACCAATGAAGCATCTGCCCAACCACTGTGATCCAAGCGATCCGGTCTTTCCTCTGAATCCCAGTCTTTCATTTCACCTACTGCATCTACTGGTCTAGTCATTGGTAGACTTTTGAAAATATTGTTCCACATAGATGACTTTTAGCAGGCCAGTAGCTTCATCTAATGATGGCAAAGATGAAAACAAGTCAACCAATCTTCTGGTTTGGCTTCGATCCAGCGCAAACCAAAAGAGCCCTCGCGCATAATAGTTGTCGCCAATGATGGAGGCAAACTGATCTTCAGTCAAGGGACAATACCTTTGTCGTACTCGGATTCTTACCTTTTCAAAGAAGAGAGCACACTAGGGTTAGTAACTTGGATTTGCTAGTAAATTACAGAAAAACTAGCAAACCAAAGTAAGTAGGACAAATTCTTGTACCTGTGCTGGATATGCTGTACTTTCTGATCCATCAGAAGTCTTAGTCCACCCATATGGATTGATATTCAATTGTCCAGGGCTAGCAGCCTCAAAGATGCCATGGAGCTTACGATCACCATAGTTGAATAGGAAAAGTGTTAAAGCCATGCTGATTTTATTCACATATGAGAAATGAGGTTCTGGTAGACCTGTTAACAAGAAGTAAAAAATAAAGGTCCACATTATCTAACTGTTGTGCAATCTTCACGCGATAAATAGTACTGATACAAGAGTCTGATAATATAAAACTAACCAAACAGGTGTTTGAGCAGGCATTCTTTATGCGTGGCATGCGTGCATCCAAAATTACTGCTCCAAGGTCGGCCTTTCTCAGATTCCTAGCTGATGCACCACAGTTAACTGTCGACATGGATTTGGTTTTCTCCTTAAGTGCGAGTGCTGTTGTCTTTCTCCCAGCCCCCATTCTTTTTTAAACTAAATGACCTGCCAGTCGAGGAGCAGTGATGTTGAAGTCTATGACTTGAAAGAGTTGGTAATCACAATTCTCGTTAAACCTGCACAGCTTGATCTGTACCAGTTAGCACTCAACAACTACCAGAAAAGACTAAAGATCACACACTAAGCAAAGCTCGCTTCTGCCTCTATCATTAACTCTTTATTTTCGAGAATTAAAGTATTGATGAGAAGAACAAAAAAAACACTTGATGCATGCCAGTGTCAAATCCACATATATCATAAAGTATGTTAAAATGTTTCTATGCAATCATGAAAGAGGGAATACCAGGTTCAAGTACTTTTTATGAGCATTAAGAATGTTAAAAAGCATGCCATGACAGACGTTTAGGGATGAAATAGCAGATACTTGTCTCTTATGAGCAAAAAAGGTGGCCTTCCTGTTAAGGGCTTTGGGAAGAATTACAGGCTTATCATCAGTGTGAATTCGAAATGCACGATGATGCATTAACTTGGGATAGCATTTAGGAAACTTTGTATAAGGCCGACTTCATAAATGTTCTCTGTGCTTTTTAGTAGAAGAGAAAAACAAAGTAACATCACGAGTAATTAATGTCAGAGGTTCTACAATGTACTCCTATGTGTTTTAATGACCAACATGAGTAAACAAAGATGTCCAGAATCCAGATTGAGAAAACATGTACTATCTTGAGATCACAAATCCAATCACTAGTTAAGTGCATCATATGAACAAACACAGAAAGGAAGAAGTAACCAAGAGAAACATTTTGTGCGTAGGAAGAGCTAATTTGGGGGGGGAGAATTGGGAGAATATGTAAGTACAATCCCATGGTATTTGTTGTTACCGAGGAAAAGAATGTAGTTGAGACAAAATCTAATAGGATGATAAGACTCTCTGCTGAAATATTTCAATTGTGGATCAAAAGTTTATTGCTGGAGTTTCTGGAATCTAACGATATAATTTATTTGACCTAGATACCAATGATAAGCCATGGAAGCTTACAAGCAAACTAAGGAAAAAGCCTCTATAAAAGGATGAGTTCAAAAATGATTGATGCGTGAAACATAGGAATCTATCTTAATATTGCAAAATTGGAGTTGACAACTGTAGCAGTGGGTTTGAACTATCACACTACGCATGTAAAGCATGAATTATCGATTTCATATTTATTCAAAGCTAATTTAGGTACAGTCCTGTTCAAGGCAACCAAAGGCCACATTTTAGCCATTGCAAAGGAAATACAAAGATTAACTTAAGTTCAAGATTATGCTGATTGTGATGCTCTTGAAAGAACTTCCTTGCTGTAAAACAAAGGGAAGTTTGATTATTACTAACACAAACCACAGGAAGTAGACTACTGATCACTGAAGCGAAGGAAAATACAGCAACTAGTGAAAGACCGTGGAGGTTTAAGGCCTCCAAGTACAACCTTTATCTACAAAGAAGCTTACAGGTCACAGCATTATAAACAAAAAACAATGGAGCCAAAAAAAAAATACACAGTTCATAGAAATTTTGAGCAGCTCTAGAGAAACAGAACAATGGACAATGTGCCAAGGATAATAAAATAACTCGGGAACAAAACGTAAGAAAGGAAGAGGTAGGCCAAAAGCTAAATTCTACAACTACAACATAAGTTAACAAGAGTAGTCCACGTAAGCTTATGAAGTCATAATGCTTAGAACTTTTATGGAGTTATATTTGGCAATTATAACAGGTTGTATTAATCTTAACCGCAGTGATGTCATTCTAAGAGTCAAATAGTTTGGTCTTCTTACTCCGTTGCTTGACAAACTCAAAATATTTCAAAGGTTGAAGAAAAACAATCTTCTTTTCAAGACTGAAAAATCTAACCTCAAACAACCCATAATGACTTCACAAGATACCTAAGCAAAAAAAGGAAACAAATTGTAGCTAAACTGCAATGTGCAGATTAGACAATAATGTCCAGCTCTATACCTTTGAGGCAGCAGCACAACATCGCTAGTAATATCTTATACATTAGACAAGTACTGAAACATACGAAAAGCCTAGCGTAAGAGCAAATTTTTTGGAAACAAGTAAATGCGATTTGCTCAAATAAAACAGAAACAACAAAGTCAAAACAAAACGTAACTCAACCACCTGATATTGACTTATTCGATGTAACTCTCATTTACTGTCACGACCCCTTTTCTGAACAAGCCGTGACGGGCACCCGGTCGCTAAATTTAACCGGGCAAACCATCTGCAGTTATTAAAACTATTATAACCTCAAACTTTATATGCAACAAGGCAATACTTTAACCAAATACTTTTAATTAATTTG